>PVKN010041684.1:0-10516 GCA_004027915.1 Capromys pilorides
ACCTTCACACCTAAGCAGACTTTCTTCTTATAGTAAATGTTTTGGGGGAATATTTTAACATTTTATGTTAGCCTGCTTATTTCCTGGAATTCCCTCAAGATCTTCATCAGATCTTGAGGTGTCCAAGGTAAGGAAACCTTAATTTAATAACGATGCTGTGACTGGAGCAGATGGCTCAAACATCGATCTACACAAGAGCTTTCCTCAGTTCCACCCAAGACCAAGATAGTGGGTGGAGGAACCTAGCCACATTGGGCTGGCAAGATAGCTCAGCAGACTAAACACCTACTTAGGCAAGTGCAGGGACCAGGGTTCAATCCCTAGCACCACATGCTGCATCAGCCCCGCCCCTGCACGCTCTGAGCCAGCCACTGAGGTGCCCTTGCTTGTAATCCCATCACTGGAGAGGCTGAGATAGGAGGATCACTATGAGTACAGGCTGCATAGTGAGTCCCCATACCAAGTACACGAAGGAGAAGGAGAAGGACGAGGAGGAGAAGAAGAAGAAGGAGAAGAGAAAGAAATTAACCACATTATCTAGGAGCTTATTTTCCTGCAACATCATCATAGTTTGGGAGCTTTGGACTTCATAAACAGAATCAACAGGGGCCAGCAAGATGGCTCAGCAGTCTAAAGCGCCTGTTAAGGCAACTGCAGGGACTGAGGTTCGATCCCCGGCACCACATGCTGCGCCAGCCCCACTCCCAGGGCAGGCTGAGCCAGCCATAAACAAACAAACCAACCAATAAATAAATAAAGTTAAAGAAACAAAAATAGAATCAGCAGCCTGATGAGAGAACTGTTCATGACATCATGGGAGCAATGCCAGCAGCCGTGCCGTGACAACAGATTTTTTTTTTTTTTTTACAACATAAGTCTTGTGGCTTTCTTCATGGCAGGTAGCAGTCCTGCCTCACATATGGCCTCCACCACTTGGCCTCCTTCCCAAACATTTCATAAGTCCCCTTCTTTGCTCAGGCTGTTGAAGTGCGAACCATTCTCATGGCTGCTAGGGCAGGAGAGGAGGGACCATATATATATAATTGCTATTGTTTTTTACAAGTCCTTTGCCAAAAGGCCACATAATTATATGAATGAATCTGTGTTCTTCCAATTCATAGTATGTTTTGTTGTGTTTTTGATGCAGGGTCTCACTGTGGAGTTCAGCCTGGACTTGAACTCACTGTGTAGTCCAGGTTGACCTTGAACTCACAGCAGTCCTCCCGTCTCAGCCTTGTGAGTGCTGGGATTATAGGCGGGCACCATCATGCTCAGCCCTGGAATTTATATTCTTAGGAAAGGCCAAGTGGAAGTAATTATCAATATTTTTTCATACCAGGGATGTAATTCAGCATCACAGTGCCTGCCTGGCAAATGTAAGATTGTCAGTTCAGTTCCCAGTATCAAAATAATAATAATAATAATAATAATAATAATAATAATAATAATAATAAAATTTTTAAAATAGGAAATAACATTTATTGAAGAAAATAAATCTTTGTTTATTAGTAACAAGAAGTGTTACAAAATTTATTGATTATTTTTGTTTTGTTTTGTTTTTTTTGGCAGGACCGGGGTTCAAACTCACAACCTTGCACTTGCCAGGTAGGCACTTGTGCCACAGAGCCATCTCCCCAGGCCCTATTGATTATTTTTAAGATAATATTAGGGAAGTTTTACATAAAAGTTTGCGCCATTTTTGGCATAGAGCCTCTTGTTGCTATCCTTGCAGAACACAGAATCAAATCTTGAGGCCATACTTTGCTGATACTCCTATTTTATGTATATGTAAGTTGTTATCTTATACTTGATTTTTAAAATGTACTTGCAGATAATTATCTATTAAATCTTACAAATGTCATCTTACTTCTTCTCAGGTATTTTTGTCTAATTTTAATTTGTACTATTTTCTCACACCCCATGACTTCATGTGTAATAAATATGGCCAGCTCGCATGAGGGGAGATGATCACCAATGTTATCCAAATATTGTGGAATGGACCCTCAGAATAATAAATATTTTTAAGGAGATTTCTGAGAAACTGTGTTACTCAGCTTTTTATTACTTAAAAAAATACCTGAGATAATCAACCTATGATTAAGAACGGTTTTTTTATGTAAACAAAATTATTTTTAATCACTGTGCTATCGCTACACTTATATCTTTCAGTGCTGAGCTGATTGCAGGTTACTGTGCAACAGGTTATTTTTAAGAGGCATAAAGGGATTTATTAGGCAGAACTTTAAAAGTACATAGTCAAGCAAATAGAGTTCAGGCCCTTCAGAGATAAGTGCAAGATAGCCTGGGGCTGGGAATCTTTGTGTACTTTTGGTGGTGGAATACTGTGGAAATTACAAATCTCGAAAGTTTGGATGTTGGGTGTGGCGGTTCCTACCTGCAATCCTGGCACTCAGGAGGCTGAGCCAGGAGGATCACTGAGAGTTCAATGCCAGCCTGAACTACATAGTGAGAGCCTGTCTCAAGAAAATAAATAAATAAATCTTGTCTCCTTTAAGTTTTTTTAAGTATTTTATTACAGGGATAGAAATATGACTGATGTAAGCAGGGAACTAAAGCAAGTTGTTTCAGCACCCACTCTCCAACCAGTAGTAAAGCCTACAAGGGAGGTGGTGCTACTTAGGGGTGATTGATTGATTTTCCAGGAATGACAGCCTTAAGCAACATCATGTCTACTCCCTCTGAACTAGAATTCATTTTGTCTCTCTCTTTTTTTTTTTTTTTTTTGGTGGTACCAGGGGTTGAACTCAGGACCTTGCACTTGCCAGGCAAGCACTTATTCCACTGAGCTATCTCCTTGGCCCTCTTTTTTGTGTTTTATAAAGGTCCTAGTTGCTGGGATTTGAAGAATGGTTCTGTATTTCACTAATGTCTGATCACTAGAACTGTTGTGGCAAAAGGTTTCAGAAAGTTTCATATCCTTTTGCTGGACCAGATAACTAAATGAAAAAGTAAGTGAGAAATTGGAAGTTTGGGATTCCTGTCCTGATGTTGCTTATGTTTGGCCCCTACAGCTTAGCATCCACCTCCTGCTACATCTGCCCTTGGGGGTGTCACCATGGTAGGACATCCTGGGAAAGGTCCCAGGTTGTATATAACCCTAGATTTTTTAAAATTGGATACAGGATTTGGCTACACAGTTCAGACTCATAGTGATAGTCCTGTATTAGCCTCCTCAGTGCTGAGATTATAGGTGTTTGTCACCATGCCTGACATGGCATGTGGTACTGGGGATCAAACCTGGGTCCTTGCACTTGCCAGGTAGACATGTACACTACCAAGCTATCTCCCTAGCCCCAACCCTAGATTTTTATCCCTGAGAATTACAGATAGTGAAGTGGGGATGAGGAATATGAGAAATGCAAGTAAGAGCCAGAAAAATAGGTCCAAAGGTTTAGCTTGAAGAGTGAGGCAAAAATGCCACAGCAGAATTTAGCTTGTGCTCTTAATGTTGCAAGTGTGGCCAGCCAAACTAATAGTTGGCATCTTGCCCATTAAGTTGTTAATAGTTAAGTGTATTTCCTGTTTTCTTTCTTTAGATACACATCCATCACTGAAATCTTGTGACACATAGGATTTCCCCCTAGGATACTAGGATCCTTCCCCAGGTCATCCAAATAGAAATCTAGTGGTCCACCGCACAGCCTGCCAAATTGACAATCTAATAAGACTTACAAGCCATGCACAAAGCTGGGGAGATAGCTGCGGTCTGAGCACCTGCTTGGCCAACACAAGCACCCAGGTTCAACCCCCTGGTACCACATGCTGTGCAGGTCCTGCAACCCATTCACACCATTCCAGCAACTGAAACCGGACGTGATGGTGCATGCATGTAATCCCAGTGCTGAGGAAGCTGAGACAGGAGGATCACTGCGAGTCCAAGTTGTGTAGCAAAATCCTGTGCCAAATAAATAAATATAACATTAAGAACAATTTTTGGGGGGCTGGCAAGATGATTCAGCGGTTTAAAGCTCCTGCTTAAGAAAGCCTAGGCAACCACAGGGATAGCGATTCCATCCCTGACACCATATGCTGCGCCAGCCCTACCCCGAGGGCAGGCTGAGCTGGCCATAATATAAAAAAAAAAGAACAATTTTTTTTTAAAAAAATGCAGGAACAGAAGCCCTGGCGCTCACCCCTCCTCTGCTGAAAAAGTTTTTGGGTCCCTCTGTGCTCTCTGCCAACTTTGCCAACAATAACACCATGAACACCCCATCCAGACTCCCCTTCCTTCAGCAGTCGCAAACACTGCCCTCCATAGTTAGGCAAACCACCCAATACTACCAGATCAACGCCAAAAGGGAGTGCCTGGCTGCAGATACACTGTGAGCTAAGGCTTCTGCTCACTGGGAGCGGCAGGACCTCCGTGCTGTGCACTCCCTCACTTTCTGCCTGTCCAGGCCAACCTTGCTGCAAATGTGAGGACTGCTTTTAGGCCCATTTGGCTCTCTAAAATCATGAACTGCATCGCCTTCGGCCTGAAGCCCGCAGTCCTTGCCCATGCACATCCATCCACCTCATCAGGGAGAAGGAACCAGAGCAGGTGGCTACCTCAGCTCCTGGATAGTTCCAAAGTCAATTTGAATACCCAGTCCACAAAGAAAACTGGGCCAGAGAACCATCCAGAAGAGCTTGAGGCCAACCTCTATTCCCATCTCTAGCACTTTATACCTTCTATATAATCAGCTCCACTCTAACACCAGCCCTGTGCACTGGGGTGAGGGATAAATCAAGGGGAAGATAATATCTACCTATTTTCCTTTTCTCTGTGGTGCTGGGGATTGAACCCAGTGGTGTTTTACCACCGAACTACATCCTCAGCCCTTTTTGTTTCATTTATTTTTTTTATTTTTTATTTATTTATTTATTTTTTTTGCAGGACCAGGGTTCAAACTCACGACCTTGCACTTGCCAGGCAGGCACTTGTGTCACGGAGCTATCTCCCCAGCCCCCTCATTTATTTTTTTTTAAATTTTGAGACATCATCTCCCTGTGCTTCCCAGGCTGTCCTCAAGTGCATGGTCCTGCTTTTCAAGTAGCCGAGGAGCCGGTGAGATGGCTCAGTGGTCTAAAGTGCCTGCTTAGGTTAGGAAAGCTCAGGCAACCACAGGGACCATGGTTCAATCCCTGGCACCACATGCTGTGCCAGCCCCACCCCCAGGACAGGTTGAGCCAGCCATAACACAAATAAATAAAGTTTAAAAAAATAATAATAATAATAAATAAAGTTTAAAAAAATTTTAGGGGCCAGGGAGATAGCTCAGTGGAAAAAATGCTTGCCTGGCAAGCTCAAGGTCCTGAGTTCAATCCCTGGTACCACAAAAAAAATAAATAAATAAATAAATAAATAAATTAAAAATTTTTTTAAAAAAAGGAGCCGAGATTCCAGTCATGTCCTCAGAACCTGCCTCCTGTACACCTGCTCTAAACTATCCCATTGGTCCCAGCTATGAGCTCTGACCATCATATAGAGTCCAGGCCCTAGCAGAACTTCATTCTTTACTTCATCTAACCAACCTACTTTGTTCCTCATACCTAAGCACAGTAATCCACAGCCTCAAAGCTTTGTCTCCCTTTTCTCTCCCATATTTCCACCTTTGCCTTTCCCTGTGCTTGAAGGCTATGGTTCTCCTCTACAACTTTGCTGCTCCATGTACTTCCTCAGCTGAAAACCTCTTCTAGTTGGATGCCCCTTGGATCCTCCTATTTGTTCACCCAGATTAAGGATTCTGTAGTCCATGAGCTCATTGCTTCAGTTATAAAGTGGAGGATTTCAGATGCTCATGAGAGGCCTCCATTGGGGTTGTTTTACTTCTACAAAAGGAAGGATAACAAAGCTACTTCAGCCGGGTGTGCTGCCACATATCTGTAATCTCTGCATTAGGGAGGCTGAGACAGGAGGACCACCCTGAGTTCAAGGCCAGCCTGGGCTATGTAAAGAGTTCAAAGCCAGTCTGAACTACACAGTGAAACCCTTCTCAAAAATAACAAACAAGAAATAATTGAACTACTTCCTTATCTCCAAGGAAGTGGGTGTTGAGTGGTGCTGGATTTGCTGGCTTGAGGATGCTTTGCAGAATATCAAGCAGTTATTGATTTCTAAATCTAAGCTAGTGCTTTCCAATAAGCATAAAAGTGTTCTTCGCTGATGTTTCATCTCATAGTGTTGTGGCTCAGTTGAACCATAAAATGCACTAAGGTTTGGCTCATTCCTAGAGAAATAAGATTATCTATGGAACTGAGCCATGCACTTTCGTAGGGATGCTCTCACTGTTATCTCATGAATCATAAGCAATTCCATAACTACATACTTCACGCCCACCCCAAGCTTTTGGAGGACCTCTTTTCCTGGAATTTACTCACATTCTGAATTATGTGGCTGCACATGCCTCATTGGAGGGCTTTGCACAGTTTTAATAGCAGCAAGTTTATCTCTGAGCCTGAAAGAGCCATTTCTTCTTCTCTTTCTCTCTTTTCTTCTTCCTATTTCAGAAACAATCAATCTATCAGAGTTACTTCTCCAGACCTTTTATTTTACTTTTTAAAAATTAAATTTATTAAATAAACAAACAAACAAATAAATAAACAAATTAAAAGGGCCGGTGAGATGGTTCAGTGGTCTAAAGCACCAGCTTAGGAAAGCTCAGGCAACTGCAGGGACTGCGGTTTGATCCCTGGCACCACATGCTGCGCCAGCCCCACCACCAGGGCAGACTGAGCCAGCCATAAAATAAATAAACAAAAAAACAAATAAAAATTAAATTTATTGATAAATTTCAGTTATACATAATGATCATATTCATTATAGGGAATTTGAACTCGTATGTGATACAACTTGATTCTTCTTTTTTTCCATTCCCCTAAGCTCCCTTCAATCCCTCTTCCCCTCCTTTTTTACACAAGCTTTATTTCCATTGTTTCTTTCTTTGTCAACTGGTGGCCAGCTTGCTACACCCGCTGACCAGAACTAGTCTGGTGCTGGGTGTGGGAGGCCTACTTGAGATTTGTTATCAGCAGCGTGAGAGACAGAACTGGAGAAGCTTTTTTGAGGCTTTAGGGAAGCTATTTGAGCTGATGGAAGCTGCTGACTCTCTTGGACTATTCTGTTGGAGGACCTTGTCATGCTGGCTTTCCTGATGAGCTTAGTTGTTCTTGTCAGCGGAGGAGCTTGGGACCTCATTGTTGCTGAGAATGGCTACAGTTCATTTCAGGGTAGCTCATCCTCATCTTGAGCATCACTTCCCTTCCTGGATCTAGAGGGGAAGATGGTACATTGCTCAGCCTACAGGAGAAGCTTGTTGCACAAGTTTCTTGGCTTTCCTGATGGGAACTCAGCTTTCCTGATCCTTGGGGGAGCTTGGGAACTCACTGTTGCTACCAATGGCTGTGGTACTGTTAGGTGGAGCTCTGGTTCTTACTTTGAGCATCGCTTACTGCTTCCTGTCTGCAGTGCAGATCCCTCTGCCTGTTAGCACAGAGACTTCATCCTGCTGGCACAGACTTTCTAGCTTGCACCACTGACCTTTGGCCCTTCCCAGTGCAGATCCATGAAGCAGGCCTGCATGAGACATTGTCGTGGGCTCTAGGCCTCCAGTTGGACTTGTGGGAGGCCCTGATATGGGCTCTAGGTCTTCAGCTGGCCTCACACAGGACATTACTGTGGGATCCAGGCCCTTTGCTGGATTCTTTGGTCTTTAGAGTGTGGACAGATTTTCTGTACCCTTTGTATATGATTCTTTGGGTGATTCATTATAAAATAATCTTATAAAATGCATCCTATATTGTATTGTTCTCCTTGCAAAACCCCAAACCATAACAAATTATTTTTCTTTGCTGTTCCTTCCTTTCCCCCTTTCCTCTCCCTAGTTCCCCTTCCCATTTGACATTTTCTTCCCATTTCATGATAGCTATTAAACATTTTGGTCCTTATTTATACTTTATGGTTTTCATACTAAAGAAACTGTGTGGTATTTACATATGTGTGTTTGATTTATTTCACTTAGGAGTATGGTCTCAGAATTCATCCATTTACCTAGGAATGTCTCAAGTTTATCCTTCTTTATGGCTGAGTAATACTCCATTATATAAAAAAGTCACATCTTTATCCATTCATCAGTTTATAAGCATTTTAGTTATTTCCAAGATTTATTTATCTTTTTGAACAATGAAAGGAACTTGAATAATTTACTGATTTTACTAAAAGTTGGTATCTGCCGTGACACAATAACACTTATAGAATGTAATATTGAGGTGACAGTACTGAGGTTAGCTGCTAACGACTACGGAACTCTTGCCATATTAATGCTTACATCTTAATTGTTTATGTAGAACATTGGTCCAGTAACACAAAAATAGGAAACAGCATCTGAAAATTCATCTCATGCAGTGCTCAGAGATAAAAGGGTTAACCATGCTCTCCATGATCTTCTACAAGCAAGTCCTTGTTCGCCCGGGGTCCACTGTCCCCGAGCTACTGCATGAAGAGGATGCTGAAGGCCATCACCACGCAGCACACTGCCATGTAAGGGCTCTTTTCGTTCACCAATTCTGGCGCACTTCCAAAATAACCCCAATAGTTCGGTTTTGTTTTTGTCCAGGATGCTGGGTGTCAGGGAGCGGATGTAAGCACAGGTACATATAAGCAGCAAGATTACAGTCAACAGGCTCTGAAAATTGAAAATGGCAGACATAGTGAGGCCAGCGCTGGCCCAGCCACATCCTTTCCAAGATTTAGCTATTACAAATTGTGCAGCTAAAAACATGGGTGTGCATATATCACTGTGGCATGATGCTTCTAATTCTTTTGGGAAGGTACCAAGAGGGGTAATGGCTGGATCAAAGGGGACTTCTGAGGAATTTCCACACTGATTTCCTTAGTGGTTATACTAGTTGCACTCCCACCAATAGTGGAAAAAGGTTCCTTTTTCTCCACAGTCCCTCTAGTATTTGTTATTGGTTGATTTCTTGATGATAGCCATTCTGGGGTGAGATGGAATGTCAGCGTTGTTTTAATTTGCATCTCTTGAATGCTAAACAGTTTTCCATATACTTATTTGTCATTTCTATTCCTTCATCTTAGAAGTGTTTATTAATTTCAGATGCCCATTTTTAGAATGGGTTGTTAATTTTTTTTACATTTTTTCATATCTATGACAAACTAGGTTGTTTATATCTTTTAACTGTATGTATGTATGTATGTATTTATGTATGTATGTTATGGCCTGCTCAGCTTGCCCTGGGGGTGGCGCTGGCACAGCATGTGGTGCTGGGGATTGAGCCATGGTCCCTGCAGCCGTTTAAGCTTGCCTAAGCAGGCACTTTAGTCTGCTGAGCTATCTCGTCAGTCCCCTTGGGTTGTTAATTTTTGGATGGGCCTAATTTTTCTGAGTTCTTTATACATTCTAGACATTAGTCTTTTATCTGAGGAATAGTGGCAATTTTTTTGTCACACTGCAGGTTCTCTCCTGTTTTGCTTTCTGTTGCTGTGTAAAAGCACTATAATAAGATGAGGTTCCAGTTGTTGATTCTCTCTGCTAGTCCCTGTGTGATTAGGATTTTATTTTACTGCACGGTGATAGATGAGTCTACTTTGAGTTTTCAACTTGTGAAAAGCCAGTTTTTCCAGCACCATTTATTATTTTTTTTCCAGCACAGTTTATTAAAGAAGCTACCTTTCTTCTAGTGAAGGTGTTTGGCTCCTTTGTCAGAGATAAGGTGGTTGAAGGTGTCTGGAAGTGTTTCTCATCTTCTGATCATTTCCACCAATCTTTGGGTCTTTTTTTTTTTCCAGTACCATGCTGATTTTATCACAGTATTTCTGTATAATTTCAAGTCAGGGATTGTGATACCCCCTGCCCTGCTTTTGATGCCCAAAACTGCCTTTGCTATTCAGGCCTCTTCTGGTTTCACATGAATTTTAGGACTGTTTTCTCTAATTCTGTGACATATGCTGTTGGAATTTTGGTTGGGATTAAAATCATATAACAATGTAGGCATAGGGTCATTTTCTCTATATTGGTTCTCTTCCTACCCAAAAACAAGGGATATCTTTTCTTTCTCTGATATCCTCTTCAAATTCCTTTTCCAGAGTGAAGTAGTTTTGCATGTAGAGGTCTCTATTTGTTCGATTGATTCCTAAGTACTTCACTTTTTTGGATGTTATTAGGAAAAGCGTTGTTTTCCTAGTTTCTCTCAGTGAGTTTGTTGTTTGTGTCCAGGAAGGCTATTGATTTTTTTTTTTTTTTGTCTTTTTGAGACAGGGTCTCGCTATGCAGTTCAGGCTGGCCGTGAGCTCACTTTTATGGCCCAGGCTGGTCTTAAACTTGCTCCGATCTTCCTGCCTCAGTCTCCCAAGTGCTGGAATTACAGGCACGCGCCACCATGCCTGGCAGGCTATTGATTTTTGAGTGTTGAATTTATATCCAGCTACTGAATTTTGTTGCTAAACCCAGAAGTCTTTCCTATGGTGTTTGGGGGGCCCTGATCTTTTTTTTTTTTT
>PVKN010041685.1:0-10494 GCA_004027915.1 Capromys pilorides
TGAAATAGAAGAATGCAGAGATTTATCATAATAAATGTAACTGCTTTAATTTTCACAAATTCAGTCAAAAGGAAATTATTATACAAATTTACAATATTCTGGTATATTCAAAGTTTTTTTTAATCCTTTGGATTTTTAAAAACAGTGTTGACAATTAATACATGTTAAGCAACACCCTGGGCTGTGGATTGGCTGTGCAGAATGATGAGAGTGAGTGCCTCTCACAGAGCTCCAGCTTTCCCATTTTCTGATTTTACAGTAATATAGCTTTTTATGTAACTAGTTCATATTTGTGAAGTGCTTTGAAGATGAAAGCTATTATGTAAAAGCAAAATCACTTCATAAAAATGTTACATATAAAATACAAAAATCCATAGACAGACTCTAAGATTTTCAAAGTAACATCAACTCTTTCATGTAATCATTTATAACCACCATCTTTAGGCGAGTAATCCAGGATTCATTTATAGATTATTCTTGGAGTATTTTAGTATTATCTATTATGGTGAAATTGTTTTTACAGTCAGAGGCAGTGGTTAGAAGTGACGTTATTCTTTCTTAACCATGGCTATTGAAGTTGTAGCACAATTTATAAATAGGTGGGGATAAATAAAAATTGGCCATAAATACGGCCATCCAGAATTACAACCACTCAGATTGGCATTTTCAAGAAAATGATTTCATCATGTACTGTTTAGGTTTTCAAGTTACAGCAACCATAAATTACAGACCATCTTATTTCTGTGGTGCCTATGAAGAGAGCAAGACTGGGGGGCGGGGTGCAGGCCTTGGTCAGGTAGCTCGTTGTAGAGGATTTTCTCTCTGTCCATCTGTAAACAATTCTCTACCTAGACGATGTATCAGCCCTCAACTTCAGGTGTGTGATGTTAACATTGGACCCTTGTATTCACTTGATAATTTCACGTTTGATAATGTTGTCTTGAAAGTTTCTCCGGATCTCCTCCTCCCACGTTCAGCATGCGTGTTACTAAGGTGATGGTGGTATATGATGATTAAACTTGATTGTTAATTTGACTGGCTTGAGAGATGCTGAGAATATTAGCTAGGCATAATTCTAGGTGGTGGGTGTGTCATGGGGCTGTGTCCTTAGAGAGAGACTGGGGCTGCTCTCTGTCCCTTTCTCCTCAGACTCATTTCTTTCTGGCTGCCATTAGCTGCATATCTCTCTTTTGCCATGCCCTTCATCAGGATGTTCTTTCTGTGGAGCCAATCAAACGCGTGCTAAAACCTATGAAACTTAAAATTAAGGTTGATTTAAAGTGTTAATGTTTAATTATCTGACCAATCCTATATACCTATATCTATTAATCTAAACAGATTTGATGATGAAAATATGTAATACAACCATTGTTAACTTTTTGTTTTTGATATGAAATTCTATATCATATGTACTCTTGCTTGTTACTGTTTTTCTGTCTTTGTTTCTGCTATTTTTACTCTTTAAAATAAAATTTTAAATATTAAAAAAAAACCTATGAAACGGTAAGCGAAATAATCTTTTTGTCCTTTACATTGACTTTCTGAGGCATAGCAACAAGAAATCTCACCAACATGAAGTATTATTGCTGCACCCAGCCTGATGCTACTAATAGTCTGCAATTGCTCATAATTACAGTATCATGGCTCATAGAGGAATGTCTATACTGGCTAACTCCAGATGTCCACTAGCATGCATCATAATACATATTTTGTTTGGCAAGACTTGGAAGTCAGTTACAGTGAGGTTAAGAAGAGGAGCCAGAATTACAGCAGTGTGAGGGTTAAGAATCAAGCTGAACTTGAGGTGAAACTGATGTGTCATGGTGCATGTTCACTTACATTGCTGGGGCTGGTGGATAGCTCTATGATTGGGCTTCAACTTTGCAAAACAAATGAAATGTCTTTGATCTAACTTCTTACTCATGCACTCTTAATTCCTACTCTCCTCTGTCCTGGGCTCCTCCTTTCTGCCCTCTACTCTTGTATTCTTGCCCTTTGCCTCTCTTCCTCCTGCCCTGGTCTGGACCTGAATCAACTTCCAAGGTTATTCAAGCACAGGCACGCATGAAGTGTGACAAAATTAACATTGTTATAGAAATCTCTCTCTCTCTCTCTCTCTCTCTCTCTCTCTCTCTCTCTCTCTCTCTCTCATTCTCTCTATTGGCATTGACCTTTTGTACACTTGAAATTGCATTTAATATTTCATTACTATAGGTCTTTCCATTGAATTTCCTGATTTTTTTCCTCCAAATTTGGTTGTACAGTGCAGAATTATGGTGTCTAATAATTTTCTAATCTATGACAATCCAGTGACTGGTGCCCTCCAGTGTTTTCGTTGTGCTTGATTTTATTGCTAAAAGGTTAGGCCATTTGACCATTTTATTTTAGAGTTATCTATCAAACATTGTTCACAGAGAATTAAAATTATGCACAATTTATGATGCAACTGACATTGAGTTATTGTTTTGGATGGGCTATCCTTAAAGTCATCACAAGAAGACTCTCCAACCTAGAAGTAGAACACTTAACAGGTAAGTCTGTGACCATGGACAGGTAGGTCAAGTTGCAGCCGGCTCTACAATACCAAAGGCAATGGGGATCCCCTGAATAGTACTCCCCGTTTAGTCACCAATAAATATCCCCTATGAACAGTGCATTGGTGAGTTTTTTCATCTTGACAGGACAAAGTGCACATCAGTGAGCTAGTTAGGAAAATTCTTGCTCAATCTGTTTTACTTCCAAATGGTTTAAAAGTGATCAAGAGAACTTTAAAATTTATAACAATCTCAGTGATTGAGAAATGGCAGGCTGCTTTTACAGTTGGGCACCATTTTTGACAACTGGAAAATTGAACTATCCGTGGAGCAGACTGGGTATGTCCCTAATGTGACAAGCTTTCATGCTGCTTCTTCAACCCCTCTGCTTCACCCTCTACAACGTGGAAGGGCCTGAGTGTCATTTGCTCCACAGTACATGCACTAAATACCTGATTGCTTTTGGAGTTAACTGATTTTACAGAGGTCCCTTGCCTTATCCATGTTGGGAAATTTCCATGCTTCCGTGTGCTAAATGCATTAACAAACTGCACTCATGTACCATAGAATGACGTCTCCGTCAATGATGGACCACCATGGTCACATGACATTTTCTGCCTTGGGACACTGTGGACTTCTCAGTCTGTGCAATTATTCCTTGCAGTGTTTACACAATAATGAAATCAGCTAATAAGCCAGTTCTCAGAGTGTATGCCTGCTGTTAACTATTGTACGACTATATATCACACTTAAAAGCTTTTAACGAGGTTGATGGCAATATTTTAAAATGATAATTTTTCCAAGGAATTAAACATGTATTGGTTATTTGGCATTGTTGAGTGTTTGACTGGGAAGCCGTCTAAGAGGAAGAAAAGCCCCATCTTCAGTGTTTTTCTTTTTCTGGCAAAATTTCCCCTCTTCTGCATCATCTGCACAAATGGTTTCTGACGGTTTTAGTTACAATACAATATCATTATGCAGTCTTCACTACTTGGCATCAGGAAGCCACCAGGGTTTTGCTCTACTTTCCCCCCTCTTCTCCTATAAGGCCCCTGCCTAAAAGCAAGGCAGATATCACTGAGACCCTGAACCTGCCTTTCTTCTGGGCTTTTCTTCTGCCTGGCCCACACTTCCTTTGGTCTTTTGGTGGCTGCCCAAATCCATCCTTGTACCTCAACCTAAACACCTCCCTGCTAAGAAAGCTTCCCTTACAACCTTATCCAAGCAGGCTAAGTATTGTTCTCTGCCACAATGCCTTTCTTTTCTTGGTGGCTCTGGTCTCAGTTTTTAATGATTTCATTTTATTACTCTTCCACCTTACACAACCTAAACTCCATTGTCTGCCTCATGTTTTTTTTTTTCCCCTCAGCCTCTAGCTCGTATTGTCCTACTTGGCATGAGGTAAGTGCTAATAAAAATATTTGCTAAAAGAATTAATTGACACAAAATGACTGAGGCAAGCACCATTTGCACTTTGGCTAGTTGGCATGACATTTTCCTTTTTAGCTGTCTTTTTGGTCAATCCCCTGTTCAACTGTTCGAGAAGCTGACTGATTTTGATAAAATTTTGCACACCTCACAGCGTAAGTCCCATCTTGAATTGGATTTATAACTCAGTCTGTCATCTTGAATCCAAATGGTGGCAGATAAAACTTGACAAATGGGGCTTTGAGCAGATTTCAGTACAGTGTGGTACATGGATCGATATGCCATTTAATTGAAATGTGTGGAGTCTAAATTTCACAAATCTTAACCCTAGCCTGAACCCACCCTAACCTGACTTTCCTTTTTAATGACACTGTTTTGCTCAAAACTTAACATTTGGTGTTAGATTAAAAGTGTCTTGGGAGGTAAAAATCAACAAGGAGTTCGAATGGTGGATATTTAGCTATTTTTTCTAGAAGTCCTCATGTCCTTCAACCTGACAAGGCTGGTGATGGACACAGTGTTTGCATGATGTCTGGCAGCCAGGCCATGTAGAAAAGTCTCTCAGGACAGAGTCATAGGATGGGCTGGTTCTCTAACTTTCCCCGAGTGTCTATACTAGCAGGTAGATACAAAGAGATTACCTTCGGTCAATGGAAATAGAGACCTTCCCTCATAGAAAATCTGTCCCTCTTAGGGCATTAAGATTTTTTTTTTTCCCCCCTAGGGAAACACTTTGAATATTGTAGGAAAATTCTAACTCCTATGTCCGGGATTGCTTTTTCAGATGTCTGTGACATCTTGTATGAGGTTTCATGTATTTTTAGGTGGAGAAAAATCCTGACAAGTGATGTTGTAAGAAGGGTCAGTTTCTATGTGCTTGCACACAGGTCTAGATTTGCTTGCCAGGGAATTTCATAGGCATCCTTTAGTGATTTGTGTGTGTGTTCTCACACAGAAATTTCCAACAACTTTTGAAACACTGGGAAAGCCAGTATTGATACTGTAAGTAAAAAATGTGAAACTACGGACTGTAGATTGTGCATTATTTGTGGTGGAAGATTTTCATCCCAGAATTTTCAAAAAACGTAGTCTCATTCCTGCATAACTGTTATGGCTTAGATATAAAGTGTGCCCCCATAGTCTTGTGTGCTGAGAGGCGGTCCCATCATTAGGGTGCTGTGCTGTCAACAGGAAGTTAGCTTTGGTGAGAGGCGGGGCCTGGGGACGCGACCCGGAAGCGGAGGCGCTAGTCTCCTTCCAGCTCCTCCCTTTTTTCCTCTGCTTCCCCGCTGCCTATGGGGGCTGGGCAGCTTTCCTCTGCTGTTGTCTTCCACCATGCTGTTTCTGTCTCCGAGCCAGACAACTAGGGACTGAGACTGTGGGCCCAAATAAACTCTCGTCCTTTCGATGCAGGCGTGGGGTGTTTTGTCCCAGCCATGGAAAAGAGACCAAGACAATGACCCATCAAATTTTCATTTCATCTATTTTTCATTAGAAAGGGTTTGCGATACATAATGAATGCATTAGTCATGCGCAGTTGGTACACATACATACCATTTGATGGATTCTTAAAACACAGCTCTCTTTTGAGACCTTCTTTCTCTGCCCTCCTTCCCCTCATCCGAAGCAAGTGATTTCTCCTCTTGTCCCTTCTCTTCCCCTTATAAACCTGTATAATGTGCTTCATTTCTTTCTTTCAACTTTTGAAAGTCAGAAAAGACATTTGTGTTTGCTACAGATGTGCATTCTGTGGTAATATGTACAGGAAAAACTAGAAAGGACCCACGAGTTCAACGCTTGGAGACAGCCACAATCTAGTGGTTTAGCACGTTTCTGTCTTGTCTTTTTCCTGCGCCTGCGTGCGCAGTGACAGCGCACACTAATTTGTAGCAGCAATTTCACTTACAGTCTCAGCTGAACATTTTCTTTTTTGCTTATTCTCAGCGGTCGGAGAAATCCACTCGATGGCTCTGCCAAAGATGGAAAGGGCAAACATCCTTTATTCCGCTCGCCTTTTTCCTTCTCCGTCCGTGCAGACACCTCTCTGCCCTGTATCACTAGCCTGACTGTTTCCTCATTAGCTCCCTTTGACCGAACACCTCCTTTCCCCTGCTCTTTTGGCTGCAGGAGTCCAGCGCTGGCCTACTTATCTCGCGGCCCGCAGTTCTGTGAGTTCGCACTTGTAGCATCTCTCTTCCAGGGTGTAGACCTGGACTGTGCCTCTGCTTTTCTGCAGCGGATGAGAGAGAGGACGCTGCTGCTCATGGCAGGGAGGCTACGCTTTGAAGCTCTAAGTGTCTCTCTGGCTGGCACTGATGTGCTCAGCCAAAGACTTAGGGAGTCCAGAAAAATCCAGCCTGGCTTTTCTCCTGCTTGTCCCTCTGTGTGCACGGACGCCTGTCACCTCCCGGTTGCAGGGGGGTTGGGAACTGCTATGCGTCCCCCTTTTGCACTTCCCATTCTTCCTGCTCCTCAAAGCAACCCACGAAGAGAGCATTATTGTTCCCATTCTGGAGGAGAGAAGTTTGAGACTTAGGGAGGTTGAGGGGATTTTTCTTACAGTTATAGCATAAGGGTTCAAAATCAAGACTGGGTGGTGACAAAGCCTGTGTGTTTCACCAAAGTCCTTCCACAAAGACCTTCTCGGTAGCAAAATAAACCTCAAGTTATTGGTGTTTTTGTAGCCATCTGGATGAGGCAAAGGAGTGGGATGGTAGCAAAGGCACAAATGTCTAATGACAAAGGCGTTCAGACACAGAGAGACAAGGCAGGCCTATTCACCGCTAAGGTGGGATCAAGGACTCAAAGAATGGGAGAGCCAGAAAGCACCTCAGAGGTCATCGAAGCCAGGCACCCTCAACCCTGGCTGCATGTTAGAGTCATTGGGAAAACCCAGGCATTTACGCCTCAGCACACACTAACCCATCCAAGGGTTCTTAGGTGTGGGCATTTATGGAAAGCCACTGGGGGCTGGGGATTTAGCTCAGTGGTCCAGTGTTTGCCTGAGGCCCTGGGTTCAGTTCTTACAAAATTGAAAAACGACAAAGCAAAGCAAAACAAACAAGGTACAAATTCAGTATTTAAGTAAGCTGAAAGCCAACATGTTTAATGGTAGGTACAAGGTGTCAGAGTTGGTTAGGATAAGACTTGGAAGTTGATGGTGGTTATGGGCCTTATTGTAGCTACTGGCTTGGGACAAGTGGACTGGACCTGGAGCTCTCCAATAAAACTCCATATAATCAAAAATGCATACATTTCTCCAAAACTTGGTCAAGACAGAGCAATGCATTTTTCATGGGGCCCTTTCTACAAGTAGCTCTAGTGGTTTCAGAAGAAGGCATCCTCATGAACAAGTGAAGCTGTTCTGCCAACTTGCTGTGCTGCACAGAGGAAGCTGAGGCACTGTCTCCACACCCACCCTCAGCCTTCTCTCCGATTACCCTTTCCTCATTGACACCGGAGAGGTAGGAGTTGGGGTCAGAGACAGTGCAGGTAGAAGGTAGTTCCTGCCACGCAACAGCCTCTTCAAGGCAGCTCGATTATTCCAGAGGAATAGCATGAGAGGCAGAGAGGTGAAGGTGTGGGAGGAGGATGGAACGGTTTCTGAAAGACTAAAGAAAGTCTGGGCATTGCACTTGTGCTATAGTGGAGCTGACATAATGAAGATGACACAAGCCCAGGGCAAGGTGAGAGCAGGGGATGAGGCTGGGCATCCCTGGCTCCTGTTCATTCTCCCTGCCTGACCTGTTTAATGGGCTGGAACACCTGTTCTTCTTTGGGGCCTGCCCTGGACCAGGGTGAAATCCAAGCTATGGAAACCAATTGCCTTCGCTTGGGTTAAGTTGAGAATCAGACTATTATAATTTAAAGGTCTTTTTTTTTTTTTTTTTTTTTTTTTTTGGTGGGACCAGGGTTCAAACTCATGACCTTGTGCTTGCCAGGCAAGCACTTGTGCCACAGAGCTATCTCCCCAGCCCCTAAAGGTCTTTTTATGGAGGAACAAGAAAACTTAATACTATGATGATCTTAACACTAAAGCTTCTTAAATTGAAGCCATTTATCTATTATCTTTGGGTCATATCTATAGATGCCTTTCTGTGTATGTCCCATATTTAAACATACATTGATATATTTTAATCTACCTGTGTACCATTATTACCTATTTATCATATATTCATCTATTAGGACAGGCCATGTAAAGGTGGAAATTTTGGACCACTTTGATCTGAAATCAACAACCCAGCTACCCACTCACTCCTTACTCACTCAGCCACAAAAGGTTTCATCTAACAGCTTCTTTTTTTAACCTTTGGAAATGAGCACAATAAGAAACTTTCTATTACCATTTTAAATGGAAAATCTCTATCCCTTGTCGTAAGTACAACGATATCAATGAGTTTAAAAGGACACCAACCATTAATATGATTTAGGTAAACACTGATGCCTGTGGTAGGCTATGAGCCCCAAACCCGTTCTTTCTTTGTTTAAAAAGGAGTATAAAGTCTCAGAAGGTTTAGGCGGTGGCCAGGGCTTATCCTCAAGCCAAGACTTTGCTTTGATGGGACCACAGAGGTGAAGAATAGGACTGAAAAGGAGATGGTGTGGTACTTAGAGCTGCCTGGACCACCGAACCCCACTCACTTGTGGCTGTGGCTGCTGCTGTCTCCCGTCAAAGGTGACACGGGGCCCTCTGGTGTGACCTGGAGCTGCGGAGCCCCTGCTAACTCGACAGGCTGGCAGGCACCAGAGCCTGGGCTGTCTCTCTTCACTGTGACTCCATCAAATGTGTTGACGGGGCGGTTGTGCCTCCTTGAATAATTATGCAACAGCAAATATGCCAAAATTCTTCTTGCTGCATTTATAGCTACAGCTTTGCAGGGTGTTAAAAAAGCATGGCATGTGTCCAGCTAGCATGTTTTTAAAAAGTGAATGAGTTGGGTGTCTTAGATTTCTCTGTGTGACCCCGAGCACTCTTTCTGTTTCTTGGTGCCTCAGTTTTTGTGTGTGGAAACTGGACGTTGCCCTGCTTCTCTGACTTGCTTTGCAGGACTGTAACAAGGACAAATGAGTCAGTATCTGGCAAACGCATTGAAGATGTAAAGTATTGCTGTTACACTAAGTCAAATTAATTTACCTGTATCTCTCATGTCACTGGGGCTGTTCTCCACACCTTGTGGCCTTATCAGTGAGAAAGGAACTGTTATAGGAAAATGTTCCTCATTCCTGACTCAACGACCATGTTCAGAGTTTGAGGATGAAGTGGGATGTGGTTAGATTGTAATTACTTTTTAAAAATAGCTTTGTGTTTTTCTATATAAAAGTGATGCACATATTCAATTAAAACACTGGCAACACAGAAAAAAGCCAAAAGAAGGAAGTCACGATTTTCCATGTTCTCACCCTTCTCTCCCAGCCTTTCTTCTCCATGAACACTCAGAGCCAATTACCATGCATCTTTACATTCTGTGGCCTTGGGGGTAGATGATCACGGTGTCCGAGTGCAGCTCTCTCTGCAGCGGTGTTGGTAGGCTGAGTGGGGTGTGGTGGGAGGAGGAAGAACTGGGGAGTGAGGCTCCAGAGGGGAGTCTCTGGTGTGTCTCCATTCCACTGTCAGGAAGGGTGCGGCTTAGACCTAGAAGGTCCACCCAAAGTCTCATGGGTTCATAGCATGACTTCTGGAAGGTAATTGGTCATGGGGGTGCTGTGCTCACAATAGGGTTAGTCTGTTGGTGAGGTCCCGGCTACACATGGCATTGGAAGCACACACCCCAGTTCGAAGGGGTGTGTCACTGGGACTGAGCCTTGTTGTCACCCTGGCTCCTTCCCTCCCTCTCGGCTTCACAGAGGCCAGGATGTGAGCAGCTTTCCTCCACTGTGCCCTGCAACCATGATGGACGTTGGGTAAAGCTTACCATGAACTGAACCCCTGAAACGACAGCAGAATTCAACCTCTGCTCCTTTAAGTTATGGGTTTGGGGTGTTGTGTCCAGCAATAGGGAAGCTCATAAATATAGCAGTTTGTCTTCTTTGCAAGGGAAGAAGAAAACTCTTTGAGAGAAAGTGCATCAACGGGATATAACAAAAGCGATCTCCCCTTCCATTTCCCCTGATTTTGCTTCAACCCTTGTAGATATGCTGCACGCTAGTTTTTGTTCCAAGTTCTAACTTTGACACATGTTGGGTTTTAACTGCTTCCCTTCTGCATAATGTTTAAGCAATTAATTAAAATATTAATCAGTTTATTGCACAGCGCATCAGGAAAATAACATTTAGAGGTTGTATTTTTACATTTTATATGGTGTAAATTATAGGGTGCAGATGTATACATTAGTAATATATTTATATTTTAAAAGCCTTTGTTCAGGGACTCTACCTTAAAATTACAAAGTTGTATTTTGAAGAGATAAACCCAAAAATTCAATTCTATGATGTTAGGAATCTTGGCTACCTAGCTTCAGATAAAAATACATATAAAAGGAGAAAACTACAAGTGGCATCAGAAAAAAAGGGGGTAAAAGACTTTTTAAAAATG
>PVKN010041686.1:0-10508 GCA_004027915.1 Capromys pilorides
CAAGTGGCCATTAGATGCCTTCTATTCTCATTTGGAGGAAATAGCTTATGAGAACAGATGAATTGAAAGACTGCACTTTTATGGTCAAAACAAAAACAGCAAAATGCAGTTCTCAAGATTCATCCTACAGTGAAAGGACTTTCAATTTTTGTTTAGAAGATACCTTAAGCCATAAGTAAATATTCTTTGAAAATATTACATGTTCAAGCTTAGAGGATGTAAACAAGAGGCTAGCTAGGGCAGGGATTTATGGCTCAGCTGTGCTAGTGTGGAGATGCAGTGATTTGGAGAAAACTTGGCTCCAAAACATTACTGAGACTTGGAGCAAATTTTTTTCTTCATAGCAACCACCACACAGATTGGATTACTAAGAAACACTTGGATTAAAAAAGGTGGGTCAAGAAAGTAGCCCAGAGTTCTATTAGGGAGCTCTTCCTAGCTAGCCTGTAAATCCCTGCCTCTGCCATCTGGATAAAGACAAACAGGAATGCTGTGAAGAGCACTGGACTAAAATCACTACAACCCTGCCTGAACTATGAAAGCATTTAGAGTTATGTCTACAACAGGATGAAGAGCTTGACTCCTGGGTATGGAAGAAACCACTTGTTTGTAGGAGCAGAAAGACATGGAAAGTAGCTCCTATGGACAGTTTTACCATCCTTGTACTTTTCCACTTTTTAGTTCAACTCCTTTTCTGGCTATCTCAAGCCTATAGTTTGAGAATTTATAAGTAAGGATCTGTGTTTCATTCCTGTGTTTTGTTCTCATTTATTTGGAATGTGGAGTTGAAAATGCAGCTCACACGTGGCAACCAATTACCCTTATATTGTCAGTCTGATCACTCCTGAGTTCTGAATGTCAGGACAAATTCTGAGAGAGTTTGTGTCTTCAGCACAACAATAGGGCTAAAGTGCTCAGTGTAAGAGTTGCTTGGCCTCGTGTAAAACAAAGCTTTATAATAGCTCATTTATTTCTAACATTTTCAAAATGTTTAAGTTGAAAAGCCTCAGCTTGGAGAATAATTTTATTTTTAGTTACTCATTATAACAGTAATACAGCCACATGTTGTTTATTAAAATAAAACACTTTTCCAAAAATAATAAATATGTCAATAACACACGTAGGGCTTAGCTCTCAGAGGCCTCCTACCCTGATGAACTGGTTCATATTTTTACAGTATAGGAAAGGAGCAGAAATTTCAGTACACAAGGGAAACAAAAATTTGTCATCTAGAGAACATCTTATAAAGATATCACTCATTGGATTGTAATGAATTTTGACCAAAATATGGCATCTCAATGTTTTTGCTAGAGGACTGGAAATTATGAAGCAGATGATAGATGCTTTGGTTTGTATGACCCCAGTGTTCAAATATCAGCCTCAGCAATGTGGTACATCTCGTGATGACATACTCAATGTGTTACTAATCCCGAAGAGAACATATTGAAGACGTTGGTCCCCCACACCACCCACATCTCAGAACATCTGCTTTGGTGCGGTGACCAGCATATTCTCAATAGTGCAAGAGAGGTCAGAGGATTTGTTAACAGAGTTAAAAAGGAAATCACGTCTCTGGGTTTAAGTTACTTTCCCTCCATCTTATTAGATCTTTCTGCCTGAGCAAAAAGTTTAGTAGTCACCTCTGTATTTTTGCTGCTTCTATTGTGGGTCCCTGTTTATTTCAAAGGATGCCCAGGATGAACTGGCACTGGACTCTTTAATATCTCCTCTATGTCTGGCCTTTGTGGCTAATATTGGTTTTAAAATAAGAGATGGCAGAGGAACAGTGGGGAAGATCAGTGGGCTGCAGCTGGGAAGCAAGTACTCCTGTGGGAACTGGGACAACAGTGGCCTGCTTGCAGATAACTCCAGCGCTCTTATGCTTCTCAGGAAGTGCAGGAATGGAAACAAAATTCATTAGCCAAATGGCTGATCTAGTTTCGAGCCTACTTTCCTGGGGTCATCCTGAAATCTACACTTCTTTCAAAGCAATTTACCTCTCACCTCAAACTCTGAAGGGAAGGTAGCACTTTATTCAGAACACCACAATAAGTCTGTCCAGATTATTATTATTATTATTATTATTATTATTATTATTATTAATTGTAATGAGAAAGAAATAGCAGTGAGACAGTTTACAGTTTCAAAACAGGTTAGTAGGACAATTACAATAATTAATACATCATATATTGTTGTCTTCATAGTAGCTATTCAAAGTATAAGATGCAGACATGATATCTTGTCTAAATACTATTAGTATGAATCTTTCTTCTCATTGAACTAAGAGAATGTAGCTGTGTATCTATCCTAACTATTTTTTGTTCAGTACAAAATGATCCTTCATTTGTGTTTCCCTTGTTTGTTTTGTTTTGTCAGAGATGGGTGTTCCATTGACATTTAAATCTTGTTAAGTACTTGAATTCGGTTTTGATTATGGGTTTGTTTTGTCCAGAGAAGGAAGTTGCCTTACAAAGAAGATTGCCAAAAAACACCTACATCCTTGGCATGGCATATGATCTCTCTGTTCCCAACCTACCTCACTAACTTCTGCATCAAGCACTCCAGCTGTACCAGATAACTTGGACACCCTTGATCAGACATAGTCCTTCACGATTCTGCATTGTCAAATATTTTCACTCTGCCAGAAATACCATGCCTGAACTCATCGCGCCTTTGCACAATACTAACTGACTTCACTTTTGGGAAATGCTCCAGGTGGCTACCAACCACCATGTGAGCAGGACATCACATTCAACCCAAACCCTGCTGATATTCCTTGCCCATCTCTTCCAGGGTATAGCTCATGTGCTGCTCCGCTCTTTACCACCCTCTGTATGCTCTACAGGAAATCATTTTTTTTTTATCTTTATCTCCCAAGGAGCTACCTGATTTCGCTTTTCACAGTCTTTTCATTCATGAAGCAATGAGATAATGCTTCAACAGTGTTTGCAAAATTTAAAATTGAATTGCCAAAAATAGTCACATAAGAACCAACTAAGAAATGGAAATGAAAAGCTAAAAATTGATCTCATTTGTATGTCAGTTTTAACCAAAAATGTTGGTGATACTTCCAGGATTTCAAATACTGTCTACACCTACTCAACTTCCATAATTATACTCATTTTGTTGGAAATTTCTTGAGCTCTGATGCTCCATTTAAGAGTGTACAGAAATTTGCCAGAGTCATTTTTCAGCCTGAGTTTGGCTCCTACCTGCTAGTAACACAAATATAATATGAGCTGATTCATTGGGCAGAGGCAGAAAATAAGAATTCTGCTTCCTCAGCTGTATGTCTGAAGTTGCATGTTTGCCCCGTGTTTGGTATTGAGACAGGATTGTCACCATGCAGTGGAAAAGGTTAAGTCCTCATAAGGCTCCTGTGCAAACTGCTGCCTGAAATACAGCAGCAGGTTGCTTTGGATGTCTTTGTTTTGTGGGAAAAGATACAGCAACTCCTGGCCCCAACAGGTATCAGACAGGATGAATTACCGTCTGCCTACAACAGCTCCTGTGTTTAAGTGTGATCACCAGAACCTTATTCATGTTAACAAGTCGAGTCACTTCCACGTTCATGTCAGACAAAGTGATCTTTATCACAAACACCACCCCAATCAGGCTCCTGTTTGAGGTCAGACCAAAAGCGCAACAAGCTGCTCATGGGCTGCTGCTCATCCACCCTCTTTGGAGCACAGCACTGCTAACACGTGCTGTTATCAAATGATGCCTGGGAGCTGAGGAGGATAGCTGGGTAAAACCAGACACAGGCCCTTGTAATGAGGCTGGTTGTCCCATGCTAAGGAGAGTCAGCACTGTACTTTCAACAATGGCACATCAGAAATCATTTACAACTGGCAAAGGATGCTTCCAAACAATGCTACAACTTCTTTCCTATATAAAAACACCAAAGCATATCAGCCAATCTGTTAAAAAAAAACCTACTCCTTCTTTCTGGGACAAATTCCAATAAAAAATTAGAGGTTTTCAAAACACAATTTCACAGAATGAACCAGTTAGTGGAGTAATCCTTCAGTGTCTGATTATATAATAATAATTGCTGTTTAATGGCAACTGTATATAGGCCTTTTTGCCTTCTAGGTAGTGAACTACTTGAGGATAATGAAATTAACTCTGCCACAAACTGCCTACACATGCTTGGAGAGACCTAAGAATGCTAGCAGGTGTCCCATCCTGTCCGGGCTGTGGAAGGACTCTCCTTTTCTATCTTCTCCCATGGTTCATGGCCATGCTTAACTGAACCGGAATGGAATAATAACCCACACCCACAGCCCACAGCGTGGCTGATTTACTGCTGACTTCTCAACCAATACCCAATCAGAGGCAAAATGTGTTTCGAGTGATAGAGCGGTATGGTTTTCATTGAGGACAAGCTTAACAGAAAAGAATACAGGAATTGTCTGGGAATTTGGGTGCATAACCTGGGTGTGGTGAGGATGAGCTTCCCACATTTCTCGCTAGAGTTCAATCACTTTACACATCACCTCCACCCAGCCAAGGATCTGCGGATCAGCTCCCCGGCCCAGAGGACTCCTCCTGAGGACAGATGCCACAACGGCCAGAGCTGCACTACACGTTGCACACACTTCCCTGAGATCCTGGAAAGAACAGGCTGCGGGAAACTGCAGATATTTTGCAGATGTGTCTTTTATAAAATGATTTCACAATTTGCCCTGGCATTTTATGTGTCACTTTACGGAGGAATGCACTCCCACCACTGGCCTTTATTAGAAATTACAAATTTCAATTATAATCGCTTTCCCTTGGTGATTTCCAAACTTGTGAAAAAATTGAAATTTCCCTCTACCAGATACCTAAGGGCAGGAAGAAATTGTAAATATTTAGCTTTGATGATAATATTACAGCTATCTTTAAAAGTTCTTTTCCTTCAAAGAGAAAATTGAAATATTTATTGATGAAATAATATGGTGCCTCAGATTTATTTTAAAATGTTCCCTGGGAAGCAAAGAAGAGTTGAAGAACATGGTGAATGGGATTAGCCATGAGTTAAAAATTGTTGAATCTGTGGGATATGTATGTGGGAGTTTAAGCATACTGTTTTCTCTAGTTTCATATCTGCTTCTTAAAAATTCCAAGAAAAAAAGCTCAAAAATCTTTTCTGGAAAAAAAGCAAAAGAATTTCTGTAATACAGAAGGAACTTGAAAATTAATTTTCAAGGAGCAGTCAACTCCAGGCAGAATTTTGAGCTGCTTTGTTCTGATGTGTAGAGGATGGGCAACCCACAAAGTGTGGAATCAGAGTGTGCTCTTGATTTTATCTGATGGAAGAGCCTGAAAGGAATCCTTTGACAAAGCTGCATCAAGTAGAGAAGACCTCTGATATAGCAAGAACCTTCTGCACTTTCTCAAGCTAGCATGTCTGTGATGCACTGTGCAAAGGTTAAATGGTCTTAGAAATTAGTGCCTCTGTTCCTCAGGTCCCTATTAATCAAATTATTCCAGAAGCTAAGAGGAAGATATACCCACTTCTAGCCACTCTGATCCATGAATTATTGGCCAAAGACTTAATGCAGGCATCTTACATACTTCATATATGGTCCCTGTCCTTGAGAAACTGATATAGTCTGGGGCTGAACCAACACATTGCTTTTGCAAGTAAAGACAACCCAGGTGGTGAAGAGATACCCCAAGCCATCTTTACATCATGCCCATAGAAGCCCTATTGCCTGGGTGTGCACAAAGGAAGCAGAAGAGAATTGATATGATGGGGTAGGTGAAAATCTTCTGAATATCTAGAGGATCTTGACTTTTTAAATGTTTGTTTTAGCCTTTGAATACTGGGTACATGCCTATATGAGCAGAATATAAAGGATGGCACCTCTCCACACTAACTACACTAACCACACCTCCAGCAGCTAGTGTGCCCCTTGGCCCGCCCCAGTTTCACCCTGTGATAGCTGCCTGGAAGTGCCAGAAAGTGTTTCTTTCAAATGCTACATTATTTGAAGCACTCGCTAAATGTCTGTCTACATAATAGGAGCTCTCTGTTTTTTTAAGAAAAATAAAAGCAGTTAAGTATAGTTGCTTTCAGAGAAGCCTTCCCATGAACTCCCATCTGTCTAGCACCATCTGATTGGCAAAGAGACTTCATATTTTTCTCTCATCCAATTAGGAAAGCAGAGTTTGACTAGACTTTTCAAGAATTTATTGATACAAAATTCACCCAACACATATTTAACTATTTCAGAGTGAATGATTCAGTGCTATTTTGTATACTCACACATGCACAGTTGCAGCCTCTATTCAGTTCCAAAATATTTTCATCACTCCGGAATAAAACTTGTGCTCATGAGGCAAACAATGTTGACATCAGATTCACAGGTGAGAGAGTCCACTCAGAGAGGGAAAACTGGCACATGGTTAGTCCCAGTAAGTCCAAACCTGGGCTTTGCAATTTTACATACATTGTTAGTTCAGAGGCTCTCCACCTTTTGCCTCCAAATTCCCCCATGCCTTATCAAACTGACTGAGCATTGTACCAAGAAAGTCTGCGGTTCAGTATGTCTGTGTTTAAGCAACTTCCCACCTGATGCTGGTGCTGCTCATCCCCAGTGTTTGAGAATTATTGTGCTATATTTGTTAGCCTGTGCCCTATTTCCCAATTACAGGTCCTGTTAAGCTAACCTAGAATGGTTACATATTTATACAGTGTAGTCTCACAGGGGTGTCTCTTTCTCTGCAGCACAGGTTCTTTTAGTAATTTCCATCAAAATGAAAATATATCAGTGAAAGTGAGCTCTTAATTTGAAAATGGTCCTGTTGCTTCCCACCTCACTGCTTGCTGAAGCTCACTGCTTCCCCCTAAGTAGCTGAGCTTACAACTATATCTTTCCTGCATGTCTAAGGAAAATGGTTAGCTGTGTACCCTGGTAACATCCCCCTGACCGGAGGCTGTTTCCTGCTGTGGGTCTGACAATGTGCCTGGCATGCGAGAGACATTAACGACTGGTTGTTGAATAAATCAATATGAAGATCCCACAAAAACTAAAACTAGGAATGTAAAACATGTACTGATAAAATGATCTGAAAAAAAAAATAAAAGAGAAAAAAATATAGACACAAGCTTTCTTTTGTTGTGATGTGAAATAGTTCCAAATACAGGTTGTGAAGCAAGTTAGGACACTAGAGCTTTTGACATAGGCTTGTCTTCTCCCAAGTCAGGTGCTTGTCTAACTGATTGCATGGTCTTCCATGCATGGACCACAGTGCTGGAGGTTCTCATCTTCCCTTCAGTCACTATAGAAGTTGATGTCCACAATCAGTATCAACTCAGAAACATTTTCTCCGGTCACTTACATGCATACACAGGACTAGGCGAACCTGTAAGATAGGCAACATGCGTGGCCACATCTGCCCACCAGACCTTGTCTATGCTTGCCCTCCTGGTCACTGTGCTTGAGGTCGGGTGAGGTAGTGCTTCATAGGGGATCAAGAGTGGAGCTGACAATGTCTTGTTTCTAAAGTGCTGGCTTCCTTTAATCTTCTTTCTTTCTTTGATGTCTGAGATTCCCTTCTTTGTGCAGTGACATTGGAACTAAATTCAACACCAGGAAACCATTTACCAGTAAAGGGTGTGTGTTATAAACACCTGCAGAGCCCCTGGAACCAGGTGATTTGAATTACACATTTCTAGGTTTCTGCTCTGTGGGTGGGTGGTGGTGGTTTTTATACATTGGGTAAAAAAATGATAGCTCTGGTCACACATCAAATAATGGCACAATAACCAAAGAGGAGAAAAAACTTTGTATATAAATCTGTTGCATGTAAATATATAAAATCTTTGTTCATATGGTTTGTGAATTCAATGATTTGAGAGGATATTTTGTGATCAATTCACTGTGCATTTGGAGATCAAATTTTGGGTTCAAGTTCTGACTACCTACACACATTGCTGAACATTTGGGAGGCTTTGGTTTGTCATCTACAGAATGAAGTCTAGCTTGAAAATGTTAGCTTTTGTCGTGGTTTTGTTTTTAAGAAGCTATCTCTTGCAATTGATGAAAATACTGTATTTTAAGGTCTATTATGTACTGGCATGCTTTTCTTTCATATTACAAAAATAGTAGGAAATGACAACCTCTATTGTTGTCATATCGCCAAACACACTAGCCCTCTAAGTAGAATATTTGACAGTTATGAAATAATGTGGACACTATTAACATAGCCCACATTACAAAATAGTATAAAAATTGTTAATTTATGTTGTGTGTTCCCTACATGCCCTGCCCTGTGTTGAATGGCTCACTGGCAATTGCTCCCACAGGAAGACTTATGTGAGGCTGGTACCAAATGTGTCTGGCACCACATAACCTTCCAAACTCAAATCCATCCAGGGAGTGTCAAAAAGCTACCAGTGGATATTTATGGTTTTGAAAGATCTTTATCAGAGATGGTTTAATAAATGCTGTTGTGTTTCTTTTTCTTGGCAGCCTTCTCCATCTCAGTAAATGGAAACTCTACAATGCCACTTGCTTAAGCCAAAAACCTTGGAGCCATTGAACTTCCACTTTTCTTATTCATTTCTAATCTCTGTGCAAACCTAGGGAGCTCTGTCTTCAAGGCATTTATAGAACCTCACCTATCTGCATGGCTTTCAACCAACTTACTCTAGAGTTCCTTCCCATTCTTCCCTTAACCATTCACTGTCCACAGTGCACAGCCCCAGTGGGCCTCTTGCAATGCACCCTTCTCTAGCTTGTCACTGTGTTCAACATGAACACCTGAGCTCTCTGTCTGCTAGGAGCTGCCTTTCCACTGGGACATCTCATCTGATCCCAGCCACACAAGTCTCCTCACTACTGTCCCTGCACACCATGCCTGTTGTGACTGAGGACTAAGAACCATCTCTCATGCCCAGAAAACCTCCTCCCCTTCAGTCTTAGGCTTCAAACTTATCACTGAGGCCTCTGCACCATCATACTGTACCAATCTCTGGCAACTTTCCCTAGTATTTTCCTCATCATGTGATTCATCATGTGTTTTGTTCACTATCTCTTATCACCAAGCTATAAGGACCATTAAAATAAAGATCTTTGAGTTTATTTCTATTCATGACCATATCTCCAACCCCTGGAACTGTGTCTGGCATACAGAAGATGCTTTATAGGTAAATAAATGAGCAGGTAGTTTTGACAAGCTGATCTTTGCACATTGAACATTTAAAATTTCCATTTCTTCCTCTATACTCTTTTCTTTCCCATAAATTCTTGCTCCTAAAATTATTCCCCCTTTTTCTTATAAAAGAGTTACACTAGAATTCGATTTCTTCCCTGAGTTTAGTTTTAAGAAGAGCACATTTCCTGTTTATCCTATCTACTAACAAATTTTCTTTCCCTTGTAAAGCTTCCTTATTAAAACATAGTGGCTGTTCAAGAGGTTTTCCTTGACTATGCTGTCCTTGGTTTGCCCTAACAGGCATTAACATCCCCTTAGCTGGTAGCACACTGTCACAGGTAATCACCCTATACACTCTCACCTTTCTCACATAGCAATTCTCAAAGCTCTGGCCTCAGATATCTAAGTAAGGTTTCCATGAAACCTTTACTCCAGAATTCCATCCACTTCTACAGCTTCAGGTGTCTTGTGTAAATAGCCTTCTGAATAATCATGGCTGAAAGTTGTCCCTAAAGTGTCCAGAAACTTTCCATGTATCCACTCCTGTGTGCTGGATCTGTTCTGGCATCCCAAGGGCCATGCATTTTCCATTTTCTCATTAAGATTCAGAGATAATCATCTCTTCCTCATGACTTTCCCAATTTATTTTTAAACATTCTCCAAGAAAGGTGGAAATCTGGGAAGGACTGGTTGGTTTAAAAAGAGGCCTACGAGACTGTAGCTAACAAAATAAAGGTGAGATTGAGGCGGAAAGGAAGGGAAGAAGTGCATTATGGATAAAGTTAAACATGAAGTTCTAATCCTTGTTTAACAAATAAATGTTAAAAAATTAGGATGCTCTAGTTGATGGGAATCATGACTAATTCTTTTAAATTTTTTAGTGGTTTAAAATTTTTCAAAAAATATTACCCTTAAGAAAAAGCAATGGATGTGTCTGTCATTTAGGAAATCATTTATACTAGAAAGAAAATAGTGCAATTTGCTTACTTTTAAAATATAACATATTGGATAGTGAGTGTGGTATTGAATAAACAGTGAAACCAAAGACTAGCAGATTTAGAAGACAGCTGGGTAGCCACTGAACACAATATGCACCTTGCACTCAGCATCTTTGATCTGTGGTCTTCTAGCCTGGCCCCAATGAACAAGGCATGAATGTGCTCTGTCCATTTTATTTTGAAAATAAATGGCTAGACTGTTCTTCCCCCTATAAGGTAAAAATCTAATTTCCTTCCAAATCCTTCCAGTCTTTCTGGATCTTCTGAGTAGAATTATTCAGAGTAAGTCTTACATTCTTCTTTATCCAAAGATTTCATTTTATTGAATTCTCCGCTCAAATCTTGTGGGTATCTTGTAAG
>PVKN010041687.1:0-10507 GCA_004027915.1 Capromys pilorides
TTTTGCTATTCAAATTATAGTCAGTAGGAAACTTTGTGAAAATCATTAACCTTAATTATTAATGGACAATAAATTTATATTTGCTGTGTTTGAAAGTATTATTGCTGTTCCTCTCTCTATAGTTTTGTATAAAATTTTAGATATTAAGAGAAAGATTATGGTAAGTATTTAGAAAGTTTTTACACACTGTTTATTTCTGTTAAATGTGTTCACCATCATAAATATTTTATATGGTAATTGCAATAATGAAATAGTTAAAAGGAAATGATAGCAATAAACTTTTTTATCACATAAAAAAAGAAAAATACTGAGTATTTTATTATCGTTTCTTTACAATTATTTCTATATATAATTCAGAGTGATAAACAGAACTTTAACTACTGTTTATTTTGTTTTTTGGCAGGGCCAGTGTTTGAACTCACGACCTTGCACTTGCCAGACAGTCGCTTGTGCCACGGAGCTATCTCCCCAGCCCCTAAAAACAGAACTTCAAAAGAATGTAACTAATAGTTATAAAGCTAATGCCCACCTAATCATTATACAGGCCAGAAAGGGTCCCTCCTTCCCACCCTGGATTCTGACCTGTTCACATCCTTAGAACTCACTGTCCTGAACTACAAATGGGTAATTTTATTGATATTTGACATAGATTTACTTCGCGGTGTATATATTTCTAAACAATGGTTTAATTTTGCGTATTTCCTGGGGGCTGTGGATGAATGGGCTGAGGGACTGTCTAGCTGGCCAGGTATTTTAATTCACATTTCAGTGCTTCATAATAAAGGAAACATGAAGCATGAAAACAAAGCTTATTCTTCATGCTCTGTGAAGTGCTCTTACATTAAATCCTATTGCTTGGTTTTCTTGCCTTTCTTGCTCAACAGTACAGCACTTGAGATCTATCCACATCAATTCAGGTAGTTATAGTTGTTTGCATTTAATGCTATAAGAGTAGATATATTGCAGCTTACCTACCTGACCTACTGCTCACAGCTGTGTGGGTTATTTCCAGTTCAGGAATATTGTAAGCAACATTCTTTTGCGCATCCCTGTCCATGGAAGACCTGACACCTGCTGGTCGTAGGGATGAGCTTCTTCATGTGTACTACATAACAACGAACTATTTAAGCCATGCCCTTCATGCACTGACTACCAATGTCCTGGCTCTCTTTTACTGATCATACCCACATCTGGAATTCACTGACAGTTGAGATTTCAGTCTTTACAGATTGGTCATTGTGAAAGTGTACTCTGTGGTGATTTAAGCTAGTACCCCCTCCAATTTCTAATAAGCTTGACTACACTTTATGTTTTTAAAGATTTATTTGTCACAGGGTCTTGCTATACAGCTCAGACTCATAATGATCCTCCTGTCTTAGCCTCCTCAGTGTTGAGATTACAGGTGTGTGCCAGCCACCATGCCCAGTTTCCAGTGGTCAGCATGGTGCACCTAAGGTTGTGAAGCTGGCATGGCATGTGGTATCAGGGTTGGAACCTGGGTCCTTATTCTTGCCATCCAGGTGTTTAGATTACTGAGCTGTCTCTCCAGCCCCTTGACTACATTTTAATAAGGTGGTTAGGCTCTGAATTTCCATTGGTTTCTTTTTCAGATTTGTTTTGAAGACTATATATTAGACCTTGATTAGGACATGAAACCCAAAAATTAAACCTAGAAATTTACTATACTAAGACTAATTCATGGGACTTCATAAAATTTGTTCTAAATTCCACTTGCAAGGAAGAAGGGGTGGAATAATAAACATTTTTGAAAAAGAATAAAGAGACAAAATTATATAACATATACCAACCTACATTGTAAAGTTATAATTAAGATTTGAAAGTTATAGAATATGGGTGCTGGCATATAAATTTATTTAGTTTATAGTGACTATATTCAAAATCAGCAGGAAAAAGGTCCAGATACAATCTCAAAGTAACAATTCAGTTATCTAATAATAAATTCAGACCTTTATCACATATATTCAGTGAAAATTATATACAACTAGATTAAGTAAAAATTAATTAAAATATTAGGTACAATCACTTTAAAATCTGGAGGTTAGAAGGCCTTGGTAAGAACAGCGTCGAAGATAGAAGCCACGAAGTAAAAGGCCGAGGGGGCTGTGGGTAGTGCTGGGCGGTAGAGGCCGTGGCTAGCATGAGCAAGCCCCACATCTGATCCCCGCTTTCCCCAGCCCCCAAAAACGATGAGTAGCTTGATGAGATTAGAACTCATTTATGTCCTAAAAACAGCAAACTAAAAAATAGTAAGTCATATTAAGTGAACAACTTAAAATAAATATGATACATCAGAATTTAAATATTCCTAAAACATAAAAGGCAAGACTTTTTTATGTAACCATAAAGAATATCAGAGGAGGTAAAGATGTTCACACCCAAAAAGAAAATGGGCGAAGAATGTGAACAGGCAATTTACAAACAAGTCAGAGAAATTCAATTGTAATATTTCAGCAGGGCATCATTCGGGGAAAGTTAGAACTGGCCAAGGTGCAGGGAAGTACACACCTCATGCAACCCCAGGGCAAGAGGAAATCAGTAGGAAGTTTCAGGAAGGGAACACATTCTTATCTACACCATTGGACTAAACAATGCTTTCTAAAGAAATTAATTTCAATTTTTTAAAATTTTTATTTTTTTATGTATTTAGTGCAGGGTCTACAGAGTCTCATTACATAGTTCAGACAGTGGTGACCTTCCTGTGTCAGTCTCCCCACCACTGAGATTATAGGCATGTACCACCATGCTTGGTCCTGGGGCCAGCATGGCACGCCCAGGGCTCTAGGGTCACTGGGGACTAAACACATACCTTACACTTACAGGCAGGTGTTTATGCCACCGAGCTATCTCCCCAGCCAAAATTAATTAATTTTAATTGACAAAAATTATGCGTATTGATTATGTACCACCTGATGTTTTATAATATGTATAAGTCATGAAAAAGCAAAACAAAGGCAATTAATACAAGCTTTACCTCATATGCTATTTTTTTCACACACTATTTGTTATGGTTAAATTTACTCTCAGTGATTTTTAAGAACAGAACACATTGTTATTTTGATTTTTTTTTTTTTTTTTTGCAGGACCGGGGTTCAAACTTACAACCTTGCACTTTCCAGGCATGTACTTGTGCCACAGAGCTACCTCCCTGGCCCTCACATTATTATTTTGAGTGAAAATTCATCCCAAAGAAACAATTGTTGCATGTCATGATATTGCTGATAAGATTTTTGCTACAAAATTATACTTATTTCAAAATCAGAAACAATTTAGTGTCCAGCAATAAGGGTTGGTAAATTTGGGTAACACCCTTAAATTTGTCCGGCCCAAGCCTTTAAAAATGATAGATATATGCACTAGTGAGGAGAGAAAAGCAGAGAGCAGTTGTGAAGCCCCACACTCTGGGATCAGGCAAGAGGGCTTTCACTAAAGAGCAGCAGAGAAGGGTGCAGCGTTAGGGTTTGGGCGCTAGACTCCTGAGACTTTGTGCCCAGCTCTGCCACGGCAAGTTTCCTACCGCTCAGTCTGCTCATCTTTAAGCAGGAGAAGCAGAAGTTTCAGTCTCACTGAATCACTTTCAGTTTATTAAGACCCATACGCTTAGAACAGGGGTCACGGTGTCCAAGGAGCTCAGCGAATGTCCTCATTATGCCTTTGTCATTTCCTCCTCCTCCTCAATGTCCCACACTAGATGTTTCTAGACATCGGTTTAATTTCATGCTGCCAATCACTTGCTGTGTGGTAAGGGTCAGATCTCTTTCTCTCTGGGCTTGAGTTTTTAAATCTATGAAGTAAAAGTATGATAAAACCTATTTGATAAGGTTATTTTCAGTGCTTAAGGATATAATAAATGTTAAAAACTTAAAGTGTCTGAGATATAAACACTATGATGTATATTATTACCATTGTTATTAATTATGAAAGTAAAATTTAGGTTAAGAAAATTTAGTATGACGTAAATTTTTTTAAAAATATGTATGTGTATGTATTTAGAAAAATATTTGAAGGAAACAGTAAAATTCTATTGGTAGGATTAATTTACTTTTTCTTTTGTTTATCAGCATTGTATACTTCTCCATGGTGAACTTGCTGGCATGCGCACATACTCATACATATACACACACCTCCTCAGAGGATAAGGTTTTAACTGGGGAAACTGGTCTGAATTATATTCACACAGACTGAAGAACAGAGAGAAGTAAGGACTAGAGGTAGCAAAGCAGCGCGTGGAGGTAGAATATTGTAGATTTTAAACAGAAAAATATCCTTTCTGGGTAGAAGAAGGTAGCGATAATACATTGGTAGGCAGATCATCTTTTTACGTTGTCATGTAACAGCTTAATAATACTCTTTGCGCCTCAAATAGTAGATATGGAACATTCATCTAATCTTTTTTCAGTATTTCAGCCCCATTTTCTGTTCTTGCTTTTTAAATTTCTATCCTAGTTAGTTGCTAATTGGTAATGAACATAGACACTATAAAATGGGTGATAGCAAATGCTTGATAGATTTGACCAAATTACTGAAAATATTCTTTTTAAAAAGATAAACAAGTGTATAACCAACAGTTTCTATTATAAAGACTGCTATCTCAAAGTCAAAGGCAAGGACAGTTTTAGATGAAGAGATGAGTAATCACAGTCAGATATTTAATTTGGAATAAAATGAGAACTCTGTCCAACATCTTAGCCTAATTATGTTGACTTAGAAAAATTTAAGAGCCACAGACAATATTTTAAAATATATATGTATATATAATTTACAGATAGAGAAATTTTCCCATCATGTTTCTTTCAAGGATAGGTTTGATCTCTCTAGTCACCAGCCATTGGTTTAAATCTAAGCTCTTTCATAGCTATTAGTTTTAGCCATATGACCTGATTGTCTTCATTTTCAAATAAATATAGCCTGCCTCATTGGGCTGTTCAGAAAAAATAAATGAGTAAATGAGTATAAAACATTAAACTCATAGTTTTACAGAAAGATTTCAATTAACATTACCAATTATTAATTATCAAAGTAGAAAAATACATAGCCTCTTGTCTGGATTCCAATTTCTTAGTTCCACTTTATAAAAAAGACCAGAAACGCCAATTTTGGAAAAATTGAATAATACAGATATTGTACTTAAAATCACTGGGGAGAAGACATAAAGGTGGCTTGCCTTTACTCCTCTCACCATGGAAACCAGCGCTACAAACTCCACATGCACGCTTTCTGATTTGGCTCCAAGAAAATAGCTCTTAATATGAAAACTGGGGGACTAAGTTCATTGGACCAGCAGGCTTGGATAGTCCCTTTTATCAGCTGAGTCCCATGAGTTTTAGGCAGAAAATAGGCTGAATCATATGTGTCCACTATTTTAAAATTAAAAAACATTTATCCCACCACTGAAAATTAAATACTAAGAAATTTGAAGTTATTCAAATATCCTATAAAAGAAGGCTAGTTTTCCTCTCATAGATTTCTTTCTGTTGGGAAGTGAGGTGGCTCCATATATACGGGGTAACCCCCCAGCTAAATGGGGGGGGCAGAAGAGAATTAAAAAGAAAGTGGAATCATTCTTGCCTTTGATTTTTGAGTTCAGATACTGGGCCTGTGAGTTACTCTGATCACTACTAGGTGACACAATTTACTCTACCTCCAACCTAATCCTACCAGATTATATAGAAGCAACACCTGCTTTCATATCTTACTAATTAGAATAGAAACATAAGTAGTGTTGTTCTTCCGTCATCTATCAGACATCAAGTGATATCTAAGCTCCTGCTTTGCCTGGTGTGGGGGGATCTACACATAGGTCCCTTCAGGATCACTTGGCCTAGGACCTAATAAACCTGAATTCCTCTTGCTTATCACAACTGTTACTATGGATAATTTCAAACTCTGCCTTTTGATCTTGGAAACTAATCTCATAACTGAGGCAGCTTTTATCCGCTCCACCCCATGGACTAGTTCCTACTACCTCGAGGTAGAGATAGAGAACTCATATGGCTCTCACTCAGCTCTATTTCTAGTTTTTTGGAAGGGTCTGTTTATTTCAGGACACAGAAGAGGAACTGAGGCACAGAGATTCTAACACAGTGTGTGCCCTAACCACTGGGTAGGCAAAGGCTGTCACTCCAGCCCGCATAACAGAATTACGTGAAGAACTTTTAAACCAGAAGATATCTTGGTCTCTATCCTCAGAAGGTCTGATAGAGCTGGGTTGTCCTGAGACTGCTGGTGTCCCCAGAAAGCCATATTGACAGCACTTCCTCTCTCCCAAGTCCCAGGTGGCACTCTGCATTGGGAAGCAGAGATCATCATGCAGCTAGTTTCTGTAACACACTCCTACTCTGTGTATATTTCAATCTCTTGCTCTGAAATGTATCAACTTTCCATGGCCCTCTAGAGTCTGCTAGCTCAGGGACCAGTCATTGACTCCAATACCTAAGCAGACATCTAACCAGGAGTGGAATGTGAGGCCTCTCTCTTCGCAGAGACCTCATCCTTTACAGATAGTTATTTGAGATCTGACTCACATACCTCTCACAATGGAAACAACCTAACATTCAGGGGGAGTACTGAATGTCCCCTAAAATGTGACAGTCCTCTGTATATTTTGGGGTGTACAAGAGGCAGGACAAGTTATGTCTTTGCAGAGATTATACCCTCTGATAACTAAATTAGAATTTGTAGTTGATAGGCTGCTACAATTGAGCATGAGTGCTTGCTGGAAATTTTACACACAAGCCTACACTGTTAGCCCTTAATAAATTTTAAATCATGAAGGTACAGCCTATACTCTCACTATAAGTAAGATTACAGAGTCCTTTCACCTTTTTGAGGCAAAATTTCCTCATCTTTTGAAAGCAAAATAAATGGGGTTGCCCCATCATAAAACTGAAACTAAACTTTTAACTGGGAAGGTACTTTGTACAATTTACAGCCCTATGAATGTGCTCCAGTGTTATGCCAATTAGAGATTCAATAATCCTTTGGTCACTTATTACCATGCTATATATTACTGTTTCTTTCTTTTCAATTTGGGTTTATTTGTTATCTCCTCCCACTAACATGCAAGTTCTGTGAAGTGAAGACTTTACATGTGTTGCTCACTTCTGGGTCAACAGCATGTGAAACATTACCAGTCACACAATTGCTGAATTAATTAATTGTTTTTGTTGGGAAGCAGAGACTGTCTTAATTAGCTCATGAAGGAATATTTTCAAAATGCTGAATCAAGAGCACCCTCAGGATTGGAAATCCTGAGGCTCACCTCACAGCCATGAAATCAGAAGCTCCCAGGTAAAATCAGAGGTGAGTTTATTCTCTCTAGCTGCAAGTCCTCACACATTTGACCTGCAGTAACTGGCACCCACAGGAATGAAACAAAAAGCTTTGCCCTTAGTTCACAGCGCTCACTCAGGAAGCCCATACCCATGTAAGGCTTGGTGCCAGCCACGGTGGTGATCCGCATCTCCTTGGGCAGCATGGCTGCAATGTTGAAATCCGTGATGTGCACATGTCCTGGGGAGACAGAAGGGGCACAGAGAGTGGTGAGTCCCATTCAGTCAGTTGTACAATCATGTGTCTAATTTTAGGCTGGGGCATCTAAAAAGTTAATCTCTAAATCTTTGTGTACTAGGTGAATGGGATACAGGTAATACATGCTCACTTATATTATCGCCAAGACCAGTGTGATGATCTTAAATCAGCATCCTTTCAGGAGCCAGGACTTGATACCCTATGACGCATCCCTGACTAAACTCGTAGTTCAGCCTCTAGAATATGGAACTTCAGAGTTTATGCTCTGACAATTCCACTTAGGCCATTGTGTCTGTGGGAAATATTTTAAGTTGTTCCACATGTCAAAATTCTAAACATATCCTACAAGATCTTAAAAAAATAGGCAATATACTATCAGCAGACACAAGTACAGATATATATATATATATATATATATATATATATATATATATATATATATACACACACATTTGGCCAAGAAAGAGTCTTTCTTCTCCTTTTTCTGAAATGCTATTAGTATGGGGGGAGCAGTTCAGGTGTCTTCATCATCATCCACAAAGTGATCAACCCCCAGAAAAAGCAGGAGGAAAACATCAGCTTTTGTTGTAAAGAAGTTGAACGAAGAGCACTGGGCCAGGAGTCCAAGGCTCTGCCCTGAACTCTGACCCTGACATGTGGTAGACTTTGGTCATTTTCTTAGGTTGGACCTAAATTCACTTTTACAAGCAAAAGAAGGGGTAGAGGATTTCTTTTTTAAAAAAACACATCTTGAAAAGAATGTTCTGGGCACAATGACCAGGCTACGCACAGCTAAGCCTATCATTAAAAAAAAAGGGGGGGGGTAGAGGAGATGATTCTCAAGGTCTCTTTGGACCCAAACACTCACAGCAATGCCTACGAAGCCAATGAAGCAGAGAACACACCCCACAAAGTGCCCTGGCTCCTCCCATTTACAGCTAGAAGACAGAGGAAAGCAGTGCAGGAAGTCCAGGCTGGGGTCTATTATGTTAGCCAGGGGAAAACAGCCACCTGCTTCTGGGGCTTTCGCAGTGTTGGTGTTTCCATTTGCATGCTCTGTGTTTTTACAGAGACAGGGCTGCACCTGGAGCGGGAACACCTGGTTCTTTTCTCAGGGTCGCTGTCCACACTCGCCATACCAAGTATCACTGTGGCCTCCCTGGCAGCATCCGCTACTAAGGATAAATCTCATTGCCTTTTCTTCCAGGGTTCTACTTAGTGCAGAAAGTGTTTTCTTTTTATGTGATGGTATTTTAATGGGTAAAAGTGGTATTCATTTAACTAAATATTAAGGTATTCTCACCTGAAGGGAACCAACAGATTAATTTAGTTGTCCCCACAAAGCCTCATGCAATCATGGGGCGGGGACTTCCAGAGTTTGAGACTTGAGTCATGATCCACTACGATTATGTGTTTTGTACTAATGGGGTTATCACTCTGAGTATGGCTGGGATTATTGGTGTGGCCTAAGGTGGATAGGCTGAGGCAGAGAGCCTGAATGCAATATAAAGAGAGAAGAGAGACAGACTCAAGTTGTTGCTCTGCTGCCCTGGTTGGTCGGTTGCCTCTGTCATGATTGCTGCTATTCCGCTGCCATGAACTGGATGCTCTTTGCCCCGTTCCACTCAGCCTAGGGCCAGCCGAATATGGACTGAAACTGCCAGCAACTGTGAGGTAAATAAACCTTTCCTTCCTTCATTTTGAGTGTTGGGTATTTGTCCCAGCAAGGAGTAAAAGGTAACTAAGACAGTAATGTAAACTTATTGGGGGAGATTAAACAAAACGCTACAATGAGTGACTTGACATAAGATTTGGCAGTAGATTTTCAATTGCTGATATATCATTATTATAAATTCCATTGTAGTTTTGCATTAAAAACAAAGTACAGGGCTGGGGAGATAGCTTGATGTTCTAAGCATCTGCCTAACAAGTACAAGGGCCCAGATTCAATCCCTCGTATCACATTCCATGCTAGAACCCCAGGCGTGCTATGACAGTCACTGAAACCTGGCATGGTGATGTGTAATTCCCAGAGCTGGGAGGTTGAGAAAGGAGAATCACTACAAGTCTGAACTGTGTAGTGAGATCCTGTTCCAAATAAATAAATAAACAAATAAGCAAGCAAACAAACAAATAAATAAGTCTGACATCACCAAAGAAGGGAAAAACCCTTGAAGCAACCAGTTGTCTTGTTTTGTTCTGACCTGCTAGGATGACTAGTAAAGACTGGGGAGAATTTTGTGAGGCCCACAAACTACTCTAGGTTGCTGCTCTTTAAGCAATGAATTCAAACTTCAGAGGATCATGGACAGTGGCCCTAAGCCCGAGGCCCTCCAGATGCCACCAAACTTTGCTCAGCCTGGTGACGTCTGTAGGCCTACTTTCTGTGCTGTGAAAGTGAATTTGAGTGCTGCTTCACAGTGGAGAGTTGTCTCCCGCTGACTGGAGGAGGCAGTGATCCCTACAAGGAATGAGAATGGCTATTGCCATAAACACAGGCCAAAAGTGATCACTGGAAAGGGTTTCTCAATCTCGGTACTGCTGAGGGCTGCCTGGTGCATTACTGGATATTTAGCAGCATCTGGGGCCTTGGCCCAGTGGGCTCCAGCAGCGTTATCCACCTCTGGCTGCAGCCTTCCTGATTAGCAGTGTCTCCAGACATTGCCAAATTCCCCTGGCAGGAAGAGGCAGGGGAGCAAAATCCCCTACAGTGGAAACCCAGTATCGTAGTGTGAAGTTTGCAGGCACAGAACTAAAAGCTTCCTGATCGAACACCCCATGAGGCACTCTTGACTTTACTTTTTGTAAACCTCCGTGGCTTGAGACAGAAAATCACATTAAATATCTGAATTCATCTCACATTATCCACACTTTTTCTCTCTGTGCATACACGCGGTCTGAGGATCTTTCTCATCAACATAATACTCTAGGGCACAATAACAAATCAGTTGGTGCTCTT
>PVKN010041688.1:0-10514 GCA_004027915.1 Capromys pilorides
CTCGTTAATGGGTTCATTTTCAGTCCTCTTATATGTTCAGTCCTCTTATACTAGTGATTTCGTAAGTATATTTGTTATGTGCATTTTCGCTGGATCCTCACCCAGACCAAATATGTTCATGAATTCATTATGCATACAATACTAGAACAGCAAATTAAATTGATTTATAGTCATGTGCTTGGCAAATTCTGGAAATCAGAAGTAGAAATATACAAAATCTCAATCTGGCATATTGAAAAACTAAAGAGAAAAACATAAGAAGAAGTAGCTCACATATAAATGATGGAGACCATTGCAATGGGACTGGTGCTCCATGTACAGGGTTTGAAGTTGTCCTGCTTAGATCTACACAGGGAGTTAGGTGGGCTCAGCCTTTTGGGTCCCTTCCATTGCCATTCTCAAGAATGCTTGCTGATACATGTAATAAGTCCACTATATTTTATTGAAGTGGACTGGAAAGTAGAAAATAAAAATAATGAGGCAATTAGACAGTTTGAATCCAAACTATTAAATATGCCTGCCAATACTTGGACCATTTTAGTGATAGTTTCATTTTGGCCTGATTTGTTTTAATAACTGTCAAATTTTCACACATCACTTGGACTCATAGTCACAGTCATGCATAAAAGATACGTCTTTAAAGTACAGTTGAGGGCCAGCCAGATAGCCCAGCAGACTAAAGCACCTGTTTCAAAAAAGCACAGCATCCAGGGTTCGATCCCCAGTGTACCTGTGTTGTCCCATCCCCCAGGGTGCACTGAGAGAGTGATTGAGACTGGGTGTGGTGTCACTCCTGCAATCCCTGCACTTGAGAGACTGAAAACAGGAAAATCATTGTGAGTCCAACCTGTGTAGTGAGACCCTGTACACCCTATGGACCCTGCCCTAAATTCATAAAAAAAAAAAAAGTACAGTTGGTTAGAGACAAGTATAGAATCAGTGCATTCCACGTGCAGCAGAAATTCTCCCCACTGACACATCCACTAGGAGACACTACAATGACTCTGTAAGCTAAACCTAGCTTCCTGGATTGCCTAGTGGTAAGCAGCAGCCTCAAATCTTTTATTTGAATGTATATCTGAATCGAATAATTGAAGTTCATTAGTTTATTTCAGAAGTCTTTGGTGGTCTTGGTATCATTGCAATAAGATTTACAGAAATTGCTCTTAGGTCAATTGCATTTGTTCTTTCTCAAATATTAAAGATAAACTTTTTAAGAAACTTAAACATCATTTGTCTACCTCAATGGTCAAAGCAAAGAAACCCTGATTTTTGTTTGTTTGTTTGTTTGTTTGTTTGTTTGAAATAAGGTTTTGCTGTATAGTTTAGGCTGGCCTCAAACTAATAGAAACTCTCCTGCCTCAGCTTCACAAAAACTGAGATTATAGATGTGTGGCACAACACCTGGCTGAAGCTCTGATAATTTAATGTCAGTTAAACTAGCTACTCAAAGGTACCAAGATAAATATCTGCATCCATGAAATTCAAAATGGCTAGAATTATAAGACAGAATGACTGTGTCAATCACAAATGATACAAATTATTAACTTTGAATTGTGTGAACTCGATACTTATACAATTTTTACTATGTTTATTACTGATGTTTCATATAAATATAATGACCAGTTGACCCACCATCAATAGCCCTATCTTGTCCACATTGCTCCCCTAAATGTAAAGTCAAATGGGCCATACAACAATTACTCTTTCTTATTAAACTCATGAGAAGCTCATTTAGGAAAAAATACCCTAAATGATGGTTTTATTTTTAGAGCCTTTAAAATCCATTTAATTTTCACAATGTGTGAGGTCTGTGCGTAAGGACACATTCTTATTCTGTACTTGACTAGAAAAATTTACATATCTCCCCAAGTTGCCTCATGTTATAGGTGCAGTAGGTATTTATTGATTTGTTTTGTTTTGTTTGTTTTGTTTTGTTTTTTATGGGACCAGGGTTTGAACTAATGACCTTGCACTTGCCAGGCAGGCATTTGTGCCATGGAGCTATCTTCCTGGCCCTAATTTTTAATACATTGTTAATATATGTTTGTCCCTATTAGGTCCAAATGGAATCATAAAACTTCAGAATTAAAGGTGCTGAATTTTACTTTGTATTCCAACTTTTAGAACACATTTCAAAACCACAGAAGACCTAATCAATGCTAAAGTAACCAACATATTTTTTTGCATGTTTAGCTGAGAAATTCTGTCAGATCTCAGAATTTCAAAAGATTTTGTTTAATCAATTTCTTATCTGAGGACAGTTTTATATTTTTTCCTCTGCTTTTTATCAGTATATGTTTTCAGGACTCATCTATGCAGTAACTATGGGATATTAGTCAGCATGCACATCACATCTTGATTCTTCTTGCGTTTCCTTCAACTCCCCTTCTTTCACCTCCTCCTGTTCCTCATCACTAGATTTCTTTTCCATCTCAAAAAGTCAAACTTTGATGTACTGGGATTTTTAAAAAAAGACAAAAAAAGAACAGATTTTTTGTGCAAAAATCCAGAGGAAAAAATATATGCATCCACGGACTAAGCACCTGCCTAGGCAAGCACAGAGACCAGGATTCAGTCTTTGATCCTGCATTCCATGCAGGCCCTGCCTCCGGGGGCATGCTGAGCCAGTGAATGAGTCTGAGTGTGGTGCGCACCCCCGTTATCCCAGCACTGGGGAGGGTGAAAACAGGAGGATCGCTATGATTCCGGGCTGCATAGTGAGACCATGCACCAAATACATAAAAATGAAAAAAAAAGTATGCATCTAAATCAGAACATTTATTTACTATGGAAGATAACAGTTTTCTCGTATGGTAGGCATTAGAAATAAGATTGAATTTGGACTTTAACTCCAATCTTCTGCTTTTTTCAAGTTGTCCGCCCTCTTGCAAATTCAGTTTTTCCATCTCCAAAATGACACCAGATTTCTTACTTTGTGTGGTACAATGAGAATAAAGTGGAATAAGCATATAAAGCTCTAGCTCTATGGACAGGTAAAAAAAACCCATTCTTGCCGTCATGGACTGAGAGTTTGTATTCCTCAACCAGTTGCATGTTGGAACTGTAACCCTGTGTGATGCTATTTGGAGATGGGGCAATGGGTAGTAAATAGGTGGAGACTGGGTAATTAGCAGGGAGATTAATGGACTTCAAGAACAAGTAAGATCTCTTCGCAAGCATGTTTGCATGCTCGCATACATGTACACACATCGTGGCAACAAGGAAAGGCCCCATGAGGACACAAAGATAAGGCCGCCATCTGTGAGCCATGAAGAGAGCCTTCTCAGAGCTGGATGGTACATAATTCTGGCTGCCTCAGACCTCCTAGCTCCAGAGATATGACAAGATAAATTTGAGTTATCTTAGTACCTAGCTGATGACTTTGTTGTAACTAACTGAGAATAAGGCATCTAAACCACCTGAACTTTCAAGCCTCCTGCAAGCCTTAGATTTTTCCTTGGGCCTGTTGTGATATAAAATTCAGCAGAATTCCCCCAAGTAGATCCTATCATCTGCCCCATCACCTTATCCCATCAGCTCTGAAGTCATTCCAGGGGCTTCAGAGTAGTAACATGAATCTACAAATAAAGTAGACTTCTGTGTTAACTAACTATTTAGTATTATAAGTGTGAAATTTACTCATTTATTATAAAATGATCAAGAAAATATGACATAAAACTTTTTTCCTAATTGTAAAGATATTACTTGCTGGGAAAATTGAAGTTATTTGAAGTTTTTATTTTTTTATCTATCTATCTATCTATCTATCATCTATCTATCATCTATTTATTTTGCAGTATCACGGATTGAACTCAGGACCCTGTGCTTGCCAGGCAAGTGCTTATTCCACTTAGCTATCTTCCTGGCCCTACTTGATGTTTTTAGCATTGCATCAAGACAGCCAGAAATCTATGGTCTGAAAGGAACAAACAAAACAATATCATTACCTACAAGGGAACTATACATTAGATGTGCTTGCTTTCATGTCTACAGATATGACATTTTCAGGGTTGTCAATGGCTGTGAGAGTTTCAAATACTGGTATATACAGGTGTGTGCATTCCACACAAAGAAATGTGGGCAGCCTGACTATTTCACTGGAGAATAAATCTGTGATCCCTTTTTGTTCTGCTGGTGCACAAACCGAGAGCCTCCACCCTCCTTCTTCATGCTTGTGTAGCCATCCAGAAAGATCATGACCGTGTAGAACATCATTAGGTCCTGTTTTCATCTCTCTTTAACTTCAGGCTGTTATTTCCTAAAACTTCATGTGGGTCAGGCTGCTGTAATTTTTTAGGGACATTAAGCCAGGAGAGTTGGGAATACTAGCTCTGCCAGTCAAGCAAGAGAAAGGTTCACCATGTAGGCACCCCCTTATTCTCTCATCCCTTTGTCCACATCCCACATTTGAACACTAATCTCTGATGCTTGTCTCAACTCACCACAAAGGAGATTTTGACATGTCTTCTTCGCCAAGGCGATTCTTACTGTCTAAAAGTCAAGTTCCAACTCCTTAAGGGCCAGTATGGTTGTTAATAAGTGGGGTTTTACACCCTTGTTCTTTTCTGTTAGGCATTGTAAGGGTGGAAAGTGCTGAGGTGATGATTTATACATGTTGCTAAAGATGAAAGGAAGAAGAAAATGAAGCGAATGCAAACGCTAGTTAAATTCAGTCTTTTCTTCTTTGATAGGGTTGATATTTCTTGTCTACCTCTTGAGTGATTAATAATGCAGTGGCTGATTCTTCTTCACCCAGAGGGTTATTGTCATTCTTGGTAGAATTTGACATTTTACACTTTAAGTAAGCACACCCTTAGGCGAGGAGACACCAAGAGACAGATTTCCTTATTAAAAGAAGATGTCACCTACAGAGCAAGTCAACAAATGTGCCACTGCCAAGAAACAACCAACAGACTAAAGGGAAGGAGAAAATAAGGCCAAATTAAGTGGGAGAAAAGGGAAGGGAAAGAAAGGAAAGATGGCAGAGAGCAGAGGCTCTGAGTCTCTTTGCGTGCAGTGCAAGTAGCAGAGAGTAATGAGCTAGTCTTCACGAGAAAGTATGGTTCAGAAAGCTCAATTATCATGCACTAGTGACTAGGAAAACAGGGCTTGATATCTGTATCACTTATGAATGTGTCTTGGTGAGTCTTAATCAGTTTTGGTGGTGTTGTTTAAAAGATAATTGATAAAACAGAGTTGGTGCCAGGTTCACACAGATTTAGTTGATACTTTTAAGGTAGCTGGTGGGAAAACAGAGGCACATGATACGTCCAAGGCCACAGCACTGAGAGCAGTCTAGAGCCTCCAATGGAAAGGCTGCCTGAATGGGGGAGGAGTTGTTCCAGGGGCCGAGATAAATGGACAGCAGAACACTCAGGCCTTCCCAAGACAACTCACAGTGATGCCTGATGATCTTTCATACTAGGTCAGGACCTGAAATCTAAATCATACATGAACTGAAGAGTACAACTGCACAAATTCTGTCACTTTATTTCATTTGGTCATGCATGTAATTTTCTTTGAAAGCTAACCTTTATACCTATCACTGGTCTTAGAAACCAAACAGTTAAACACACACACACACACACACACACACATACACACACACACACACACACACACACACACACACACTAGAAGTCTTTAGCCTAAAGGTAGGGATATGAGGAGAGATTTTGCAGAGATGGAAAGAGATCTGGTGATCAAGAGAGATTAGTGGGAGAGGTTAGGAAAGAGAAAGAAAAAGGATCATGATACAATAGGTACAATTATACCATAAGAGGTGTATTCAGTATGTGTTACATTTACCAGTAAAAAAGGGAAAACAAAAAACATGAATTCTTGCTCTTAATAAGCATAAAATTTGGAAGAAAAAAAATATATGCAAGATATACAAGTCCAGTGGTATGGTTTATGTCTAGTTGTCCCCCCAAAGCCTCATGCTAGAATTTGAGACTTGACTCATGATTCAGTGGGATTATGAGTTTTAGTACTGATGGAATTACAGATCTGTGTCCTTCTGGGATTATGGGTGTGGCCTAAGGCAGATAGGCTGAGACAGACTGTCTCTGTTGCTCTCTGCTTCCCTGGTTGGTTGGTTGCCTCTATTACCATTTCATTGCTGTTCTGCAGCCATGAACTGCTGGGCTCTGCGTTGTGCCACTCTGCCTTGGATCCAGCCGAACATGGACTGAAACCTCCAGTAACTGTGAGCTAAATAAACCTTTCCTTCCTTCATTTTGGGTGTTGAATACTTGTTCCAGCAATGAGAGAAGAATAACTAAGACATCTAGTATGTAAGGTGAAACAGATGACCAGTTAAGAAATTAATAAACTAGAGAATGAAAGTAGGAAATAATGAGAGAAAAAGAAAAAAGACCTGAGGAAAATAAATAAGCTATTGATTTCTGATTCAAGAGAAAATGAGAATTCTCAGATTGGAGACAGCAAACTGTATAGCCATTCAGAGAGTGTTATCTTGAGGGCAGGAGCATGGCATGGTGGTATATGCCTGAAATTCTAGTATTCAGGAGAATGAGCCAGGACAGGAAGAACACAAGTTCAAGGATGGCCTCAGCTACACAGTGAATTTGAGACCTACATAGACCAGCTTGTCTCAAAAGAAGGAGAAAAAGGAGAGAATTAAGTGGAATATGGCCATGCTGTCCCTGCCCCCAGGATGCAATGAGATGGTGATTAAGACTGGGTGTGGTGGCGTACCTGTAATCCCAGCTCTTCGGAGGCTGTAAATAGGTGAATCACTAGGAATCCAATCTAGTAGTGAGACTCTGAACACCCTGTAGACCCTTCCCTATAATACAAAATAAATAGATAAATAAATAAACAAATGGAATAAAAGTGAGAAGACAGGAAGGTATTAAAAATTTTAGGAATGAGAAGAAAGCATAAAATAACATCAAAGATTTAAAAATGAGCAAATATGGAAAATATATGATCGCTGTATAACTTTAGCAGTCTCTCTGAGGTAAGTGATAACAGTGTTAAATGAAGCCCAATCCCCACCATGGCACGTCTTCCTGTAGCCATTTCAATTCCAAGTGTGTGGGCACAGTGCAGCTACAGTGAGTTGTTGAGAGCTGAGGTTTAGCCAAAACAGTGCAGTAAAGCAAGAGAACTGCCAGAGCACTGACGTCATACTCACAGGAGCGGTCCTAATGACTTACTAGAGAATTAAAGCTGGCAAGAAAGCAGGAAAGAGAACATGAAGATGCATTAGCATTAAAGGATTATAAATTCCAATTTTACACAATCCTTATAAGACTTGGGTTTGGAGAGAAAGACAGGGAAGACGTGTGCACATGTGAGAAAGATTGAAAATGGTAGTCCAAGAAGAGAGAAAATCAAACTAAGATTCTGGATATATCATAACGATCAATAAGAAAAAGTTCTAGGACCTAATAAATTACTGTATTTGTTGTTCAAGTGACTAATCAATGCAGTTTTTCTTCTTTCTGGTTCCAACGTATCAGAGAGGCACAGCATGCTTCTCTGAATCAACCATGTGTCGTTAAGGAAAAAGAAAGAAAACATTAGGCGAGACATAAAAGTTACAATTCATGCATGCAAGTGGTAGTACTACTTCCTCTGCCATTGTGGTCCAGCGCACAGAAGGCTGGTCGTGAAGGAAAACTCTGTAGCAAAATATTCAGACATACTTGAGATAGCTTTGGTCTGTGTGCACAAATGCCCAGTGTTCAATATGCAATCTGACAATGTATACGATTACTCTTCCTAGAGCAGAATGGAAGTTACTGGAAGATCAGACGTGGTACATTTTTCTTTTCACAAAGCCTGTGGGAGGATCACAGCGTGTGAAGCAGAGAATATGCTAAATCATGACCTAACGGGAACATTTCCTCCTCCATAAATTTTCTGGACAATCATGGTCCGTCCTATCATGTTTCAGCTTGGTTCTCTGTATAAAATAGGAGTAATAACTGAGAATATCATCGTCTATCACTGAGAAGTAAAAATACATCCATGAGATAACAAAGGACGTCTCTGAGGAGTAGTGCCGCACTAAATAAATGACTTGTTTATTACAATATTCCACAGAAGTTTTGTTCTATTGTTCTTTCTGCTGAGGAAGTAGCTTTTCAATGATTGCCTTTGAAATTAGTAACCTCTTTTTGATGTTAATAATCTGTTGTTCTACAAGTCATTTAGTGTCGCCAGTATTTATACATCATGCCTGGGGAGCAGTAAGCTTTGTTTTTGTTCACAAAGTCTGTACAGTAGGAATTTGACACTAAATCTCAAGTAGTTTCAACATTCACAGGATGATGCCATTTATTGCTGATCTACCTTGCTCTGATTACTGTAGATTTGATAGTTGAATTAATAACATTTAATATTCAATGAAGATAACAAATTAACTCTGAAGATTCAAATAAAAGAGTGATTTAAGGAAGGAACTGTATCTCCAAAATAACTGAATTTTGATGTAACATTTAAGAAATTTCTTATTGTGGATTGAAGTGAAATAAGTATTTATAAATTTAGGCTTTAAAATTTGGAGATAATTTTCATTTTGCCTCATTTTAAAGCCTGTAACAATGTTTATCAACTGTAACAAGGAAGATGTTAAAATCCTAAATAATAGAATCTTGAACTCCTAGTAGTATCCATTTATTCCCTCTTAAACATTTACTGTGTCAAAATGTATTCATTCTCCCTCTTCTTTCTTCCTACTGCCCTTCTTCTCAAGGTCAAAGAATGACTGAGAGTTAAGGCAGCAATGGACAAAGAGGCCAAAGCTGGATCCAGAGTGGAGAAGGAGTGGAGCAGAGGAATTGGTAGAGGGACCGAGTGCCACGAGGCCGCTGAAATAATGGACAGGCATATTAGCTGGCTGGGATTCATCAAGTAAGCAAACACCTTGGGTTGAAGATATAGCTCAGTAGCACAAGCGCCTGCCTGACAAACACAAGGTTCTGAGTTCAATTCCAGGTACCAAGAAAAAGAAATAAATACATAAACTTTTTGAAGTTAACAGGGATCGGGTTTCACTGCCCCCAAAATAAATGTATAAATATGAAAACTGGAAAGCTGGAAATATATCTACAGTGCTTCACTGTAGATGATGGAGCTACTTATAAGTACTCATGATCTCTACAATAAGTACATTGGCTGAGATATAGAAAAAATTTTGTGCACATACAAGGACTGGTCAAAATATACAGTGAATGTTAACATTTTTTAAAAATTATTTCAGGGCCGGGGAGATAGCTCAGTTGAATAAGTGCTTGGCTGGCAAGTGCAGCCTCCTGAGTTCAATCCCCAGTACCACACAAATGAATAAATAAATAAATATTTCAGGGCCAACCAAATAGCTCAGTGGATTAAAGTGCTTGTCAGCAGGCTCAGGGGCTGGGGGTTCGATCCTCAGACCTACTGTGCTGGCAGAGGGCACGCTGAGATTGTGAGTGACACCAGGTGTGATAGGGCGTGCCTATAATCCCAGCTCTTGGGAGGCTGTAAACAGGAGGATCACTACAAGTCCAATCTAGTAGTGAGACCCTGAAGACCCTGTAGATCCTTCCTTAAAAAATAAAAATAAAAAATATTTCAAAAGAAGACATATTACCATTAATCTCCCTTTAGATATTTTTCCTCATGTTGAACACATTCATCCTGTTGGTCTTAACACTTTGTAAAACAGTTCTGTAAGTTCTCTTTCATGAGATTAATTCCAAGGTATGATCAAAATTACAGTGAATGCTGCTGCTGATTTTCATCAAATGGTAAGGTAGTCTCTTGAAAACATGGTGGGTCCTCGTCAGACTACGGACACTATCGGTTACTGTGTGACTCCTAGCTCTTCTGCAAATTTGGAATGATAATGAAAGGTGTTGGAAGATGCTCTGATACTGAATTAGCCAGAACAGTGTAACCCAGGACATAAGGAGGACTTCCGGAATGTCTTTAGAAAATAACAAGAACAAAGAGAAAAGTGTATTTGAAACAAAGAAGCTGATTTTGAGTGGAATTAATAATATATCTTTCACTTTAGTTTTTATTATTAAAAGCACCTCATGTTTGGATCACATCTTATCTGTGTGTATGCAGATATGCATTGTGCATATCTACATGTACACAAATGTACAATTATCCTCATGCTATCTTCTGCATATTCAGATTAGCAATAACATTTCAGTAGCAGTAAGATCTTAGTTTCTAATTACAAGAATCAGTGCTTCAGGAGGAAATGAGTGGTTCAAAGTTCAGGAAAAGGCAAGCACAAATACTTTGGGGTTCTCAAAATCAAGGAGCTGATCAGAAAATGAGGCAAGCAGGTTCAAAGTACACAAGAATATCTTCAACAAAAACTTACTAATTGTGAAAAAGCAACATTTTTAAATAAATGGCAACCTAAATAAACTAAATTAATTAAGAATCGTGAGTCCATACACATATAAACAGATAAATAGGTAAATAAAAGCAGGAATAAAAGGAGAAACAAAAGGAAGGGGAGTGAAAGAGCACAAGAT
>PVKN010041689.1:0-10505 GCA_004027915.1 Capromys pilorides
GTCAGTTGAGTTGATTTTAATTGTTATTACTTTAAAACCTCTGCTGATGCATCAATTAATTCTTACACTTAAGTCTAAAATTAAAGAATAAATTTATTCTTAGAAAAGAAATAACAATGAGATAGTTTCAAAGCACATTAGTAGTATAGCCCCAATAATTAATATAATACATATTGTTGTCTTTGCAGTAGTTATTCAGAGTACAGGATGCAGACATGATAATTTCTCTAATCACTATTGGTACAAAAATTTCTTCTCAAACTAAGAGAAAGTAGTTGTATACATAGTCCAATATTCCATAATACTAGTGGGTTATTGACAGAACTGGCAATGTCAGAAGCTGTTGATTTAAGCCTTTTACAGCTCAGCATACTAATCTAGCTTTACGTTGTATGCCTCATGGTTAAGCTTTTCTGCTGGATGGTTAAGGGTAAGCTAAAGCAAGATCTATATAACAAAACATGTAACTTTTGTATTTTGCAAGGTCAGTCAAATCCTCTCAAGATTTACCTTGAAACCAGGGAAGTATGTACTACTTATATCATGTCATTTAAGTGTATATCATTTATGTTATGCTAAATTGTATCTCACTAAAGTTTTTTAAAAGAGTAGGCATCACTATGATATAGCCTTACTGCTAAATTAACTGCTCACAATCACTTAGTCCAAAATTTCTTGGAGGCACAGTAGCATTCCTTTAGTTGTGATCCTAGAAGGATGTAAAGAGCAGGGAAATCCCAGGGAGTGCCTCTCTAGGCCCAGAGTGGAACCCATGACCCTAAGCCAATACCTCACTTGATGGACAAGGAAACTCATAGCTTTCTGGTTGACTTCTGCAAGTTAAAAGGCAATAAAGAACAGGGTACGCTTGGGGAGACAGCTCAATACAATAAGCACGTGCTTGGCAAGCACAGGATCCTGAGTTTAATCCCTGGTAAAACACACACACACACACACACACACACACACACACACACACGAGTAACAAATAAATTTTTAAAAAGTAGGGCTTGAGGTTTCCTGGATACTTCTACTCCTTTCTGACATCACTTCTTATGGTGGGAATTCTAACTTGATCAGAGTTCAGGAAAACTGATTAAGATGCTACTACAGGTATGTGAGAGTTACTTTTTTTCTTCACAGAACCAAACTGATTTCTCATCCATTTTGAATTTCATACTACTAGTATTGTAGATCCAGAACTGTTCTTCCATTCCTACTTCTAGTTTGAGTTAGTAAGTAACACTTTATTTTTCTTGCAGGACGCTGGTTTGAACTGATGACATTTCAAGTGCTTGCCAGGCAGGCACTTGTGCCACAGAGCTATCTTTCCAGCCCCTACATAGCACTTTCTTAAAATTTTCTCACTTGGTTTCAAAGACATCACATTATCGTGATTCTTCTTTTATCTCATTAGCTCCTCCTCATTTTCCTTATTATTTCTCTTTATTTCCTGTAACTCTAAACAGTGGAGTAGCTCAAGGTTAAATTTGATGTTTTTTACTCTCTGTTAAATTTATTAATAGCAAATATCATTCTTTTTCATAGGGGTCTGTATCATTCACATACCTGTATTGATTTCCAATTTGAACCTCTCAGAACACCGATGTTGAATATCTTTCATTAGTTCCTTGTTTGCTTGTTTTCTGAGTGAAAACATTTCAAAAAATCTTCTTTTTTCCAAGCTTCAATATCAAGCCCCACGAGAAGCCCTTTTAGTAGAGAATGATATTCAAGATTTGGATATCAGATATTTTCATTGCTTTCAGAGTGCCATTGAGCCAACATTGTTGGGTGAGCAGGCCTAGAAAATTCTCTCTCTCTCTCTCTCTCTCTCTCTCTCTCTGTCTCTCACTCTTTCTCTCTTTCCATCTCTCCCCCTTTCTTTTTCACCTATCTCTATATACACATAATGATATAAGGCGTGAATGAACCAGGCAAGGTAGAAACCATTCGACAGGTTTTGTGAGAGCAACAAAGCTCTGGTTTAGTACCTGGGCACAGGCAGACAGAGGGTGATAATGCCACCTGAAGGGAAAAAAGAAAAGTTGTCTTTTTATAGCGACTAAAAGAAGGGAAGGGACATTGGGAGGGAAGATGTTAATAAACATCAGTGGTCAAAGTTCTCTGGCTGTCATAGGATTGACCGGCTACAATTTTGTATATCCTTAGATTTCTGTGTAAAAAAGTATAACAGTTTTTTAAATCACGTTCTACAGGAATTTATTAGGACATCAATGATTGATGGAAAATACTGGTTCCATGTTAAGTTTAAGGCATTTAATATTTAGAAAAACAGTAATGATAAGTTCAAGTACCTATGTTATAGAGTAATTGTATCATTAAGCTTCTCTTTTGGAGGGTTAAGAACCTAAGTTTGCAGACTAAAAGGGGCTACAAGGATAACCCTTCAAGGTCAGTGAGGACTCAGGACATAAGAGAACCTATACTGTAACATCCTATAACTTGATGGTGTCCCAAACATTCTGTTCAAGAAGATTATGGGGCCACAAAGGAAAGGGATCAACGATGTACGGTGTGCCTAAGGAGAGTCACCTAGAGAGAACACATTCTCTCAGGCTTTCACATCGAGCAAACTGGTCAAGCAATGGCCATGACACATCCAGACAGCTAACACTGATAAAAGTTCTACAAAAAGCTATACACGGTTTCAAGGTAAATCCTGAGGGGATTTGACTGATCTTGTCAGACACAAAAACTATATATGTTCTTATATAGGTCTTGCTTTAACTTGACCTTAACCTCCTAGCACAAAAGTATACTCATGAGGCATAAAAAGTAAAGCCAGATTAGTATGCTGAGCTCAAGTCAACAGCTTCCAACATTTCCAGTTCTGCTGATAACCCATTAGTATTATGGAATATTGCTCTATGCATACAACTATTTTCTCTTCGTTCAATAAGAAGAAATATTTGTACCAATAATGTTTAAAAAAGTTATCATGTCTGCATCTTGTACTCTTAACAACTACTATGAAGACAACAATATACATTATATCAATTATTGTGGCTGTTCTACTAATGTGTTTTGAAACTGTCTCAATGTTATTTCTTATTAAAAGTAATAAAAATAAAAAAGAAAGCAACAACAGCAACAACAAAACCACAAAAAAACCCCAAAGTTTTCTGGTTGTCTTGTACCTCAATGGGGCAGAGTCCTTTAGGTGCCTGGTGTAAATTTTTGGGAGTCTCCTGATGTCAGGTGACCTGCAAAATTCCATACCCCATCTTGTATTTTTTAGTTTCCTCTGAAAACAATGTCTCTGCTAAAAAACAGGCTGGATGCTGGTACAGTCATGTCCAATTTGAGCTTTACAAATGCCTATATACATTTCTATTGTTATTTCTGTGTACATCAGCACATGCATCGGCAGCTATTGGTGTATACCAATGTCTTTAGTTACTGTCCAACATGACAAGCTTCATTCTAATTTCTCTGTTTTCATATTTGTACTTCCACTGACCAGCAGTGAGAAACTTGACTGTCATCCTACTGTGTACTTAGCTGATGAATTTCCCCTTAAGTAGCCAATCACTGTCACCCCTCCATCTCATCCTACTCTAGAACATCTTCTCTCAGATAGATACTTTCCTCACTCTGCTCAGGCTCTGGTCCCATACCTGATGCCCTGAATAAATGCCTTCTTTACATTGCTTGGGCCCTGACACCTTGCAGCAGGCCACTTTCTGTCTCCTCTTACTTTGCTTAGGCTCCCTCTGGCAGATCTCCTTCATGGGACATTCCTGCAACAACCCTAGGAAGTCCTTTTACATTTAGTTTTGACTCAATTTAAGGTGCTCTAAAAACTGATGCTGACCTCACTTGAACTGCAAACCTACATTCTTTTTGACATGTGATGTCTTCCTTCAGCATGTAGTATGTCTTATTATTCAGGGTTCTATGACATTTTTGATCATGTTTTCAACAGGGCACTGTCACAACATTGATTTTTTTCTTTGAATTGCTTAATCTCAGCATCAGAAGAAATGCCAATACAGTATCCAGAGCTGGGTAATTTTTTAAACTTTGTAATGAACATATTTCACAGTGTTGTAATTTTTTTTCTTTTTTTTATTTATTGATTTGGTACAGGGTCTTGTTATACAGCTCAGACTCAGTGATCCTGTCTCAGCCTCCCCAAAACTAGGGTTACAGGGCTGCACCACCATGTCTGGTTTTTGATGGCCAGCTTGGCACAGGGCCAGTTTGGCATGTAGTACCAGGAATTAAAGTGGAGTTCTTAGGGCCATCCTGATAGCCCAGTGGGTTAAAGCACCTGCTCAGGCAGAGCGCAGGCCCAGATTTAGTCCCCAGTGTGCAGTGTTGACCCTTCCCATGGGGTGTGCTGAGATGGTGATTGAGACTGGGCATGGTGGCACGTGCCTGTAATCCCAGAATTTGGGAGGCTGACAACAAGAGAATTGTCATGAGGTCAATCTATGTAGTGAGACTTTATAGAACCTGTAGACCCTGTCCTAAATGTAGAAAAGGAATAAAAAGTAAAATGGAGTCCTTATGCTTGCCAGGCAGGCACTTAGACCGTGGAGCTATCTCTCTGGCCAGATTTCACTGTCTTTAAGCTAAGTCAGGAAAGGAGGCTTCTTGGGCTTTACATAGGGTGAACAGAGTGGGTTGGGCTAATTTTTGATTTAATTACTCATTAATGCAATTGGTTGGACGAAGAAAGATGAAGTGATACTGGGTCACAAGTACCTATCTCCATCTCATTTCAAGACTGCAGAAAGGTTTGAAAGAAAGTAGTACATGCAACAACATTTAAATACATGACTTTTGAAAATAATGCTTATTTACTTTCAAGTGAAATTAAAGTGTTACCTTGAAAATTGCAGAGGATTGCCTGTCTCTACTCTCTGATATGATTCAGGAAAAGCATCTTAAAATTCTTGCATGTGACAATGATTTATTATTATTATTATGTAAGGCAGTCATGGTGTTGATTAACAAATACAAAGTTTCTTTTTATGCCATATTCATTTGTGATGCCTGAGGCAAAATCACAGAGTATTTTGTTATTTGTTTTTGTTTTGTTTTGAGTGCATGGCTGTTTCTTTTGTCTTCCCAGTGTTAATGAAGCTTTAAAAGATGTATTGAGCTAATTTTCCTTGAATTTCAGCCATTCTTTTAGTTCTTAGGGCCTAGTAGTAAAGCACGAACACAGGGAACTGTTTGTGAAGTATCTTAGATGTGTTTGGTCACAATTTGTATTTTATATGGAAAATACTGTGCTGTGCTGAATTAAACCACTACCAAAGGCGTTGTGATGATGTTACCTTTTCCCACTGAGCAGAGGAAAATTTGAGAGGAAGACTAAGTCTTCTCTCTACCTTGAGGAAACCCTGAACTTCGCAGAAACTTTATGAATTCTGGAAAATGGGAGAGCAACTTGACATTAGAATAGCAGCAGAAGGTATTGGTGTTGAGTCGTGTTGAACACTTGCTGAAGTTGGAGACATGAAATGATATTTGCACTGTTGGGTGCACCATATGCAAGTCTTTTCTACAATACTTGGAATCAGACAGTAGAGAAGTCAGCAATTTGAGCAAACCAATCTAGACTTTGATGAGGAAGACATTCAATTTTGAAGCCACTACTTTATGGAAATAGATCACTGTATATGAGGGGAGGTGCACAAAAGCGTGTCTAGCCAGAGAAAATTTACAAATTACTAGAACCAAAGATGGAGAGGTCAAGAGAAGGAAATCTTTGCTGGGTAGAAGAACCAACATATGGATGACAAAGTCTTCAAAGGGCTGACAGACTCGAAATCTTTGGTGAGATTTTAAAATGTTGTTTCAGGTTTAGACAACTCTGGATGATAGATGTTGCCGGTTATGATCTAGATGAGTAAGCTCTGTGTTATGTGCTGAAAAACCAGGAGCAATGAACTTACAATGAGAAAACGCTATTTAGCTCATGGTTCTGAGAGGTTCTGTGTGGATCCATTGTTTTGAATTTCTGATAAGGGTGCCAAAAAGTAGGGAGGGTGTGTCAGAGGAAGTGGATTATATCACAGTGTAGGACCCAGGGACTAAAAAACTGGTATGTCACAATTGAAACAATTTGAGAGCAACACTCAATGGTCCAAAGACTTCATAAAAGTCTTCTCCTTAGGGTACATAGTGCCTTTAAATACCATCAGCCCGGGAACTAGGCTTTTAATGCACAGAACTTTGGGGGCCATTAATCATTCATAACATAACATGCATATAAAAGTAAATGAGGATGAGTAGAAGGAAAATATCCCTAGAAGTGAGAAGATTAAACTCTCTTGGTTGATTGGCTGCTCTGTTCCTGTGCGAGTTTAGGGGAGTGGCTATCCCAGACCTCTTGCTAAATGCATATGTTGATTGTTGGCCAGGGAGAACTCCATGTCTGGGCCAAATTCTTCCTGAATGGAGTAAGGAGGTCTGTCTCAGCCCAGAGGTGAAAAATGTTGGCTGCATTATTCCACTGAATTCTCAGGATGCCTGGCAAACTCCCTGCTTTGTGGCGCTCTCTCACTGGTGAAAAAGCTTGATGTCCACATCTCCACCAGAGTTGGTAGGAACCTAAACCTCTTCTGGGCTGGACTACTTCTTCCACATTCCTTGTTTCCTTTAGGGTGATGGAGGTGGGCTAGGAAGGATGGGGTTATGAAGACGGAAAGCGCCCTGACCTGCAGACACTGGCCCTGGCAAACCTTTGCTGGACTCACCTCACCATGCAGATGAAGGGACTTGGGTGTTGTCAAGCTAGCAGATTAGCTCAGACCATTTCCCGCTGTGTGACTTGGTGATGATAAGAACTGGTATTAATTTGGAAGTGGAGATCTTTCTTTATTATTATTTTAGGTTCAGAAATTATTTCTGATCTCATTCCCTCTATGCTTTTCTGCAGCTGTTTTTTAACTTCAGTCTCTAGTACTTCAAAGATTTCTTTTTTAACTTCAGAGCTTACCTCCAACCCGAGTTCCTCTGTATGTTTCTGCATTTGTTTGTTTACTTCAGATGCTACAAATTCAGAGATTTCGGCTGCATGATTCCCAATGTCTTGTATGGTAGTGACTCCTGTGTTTGTTTCAGGTGGGCTCGGGACCTGAGATTGCATTTTGCTCCTTGTCTGTATCATTCTGAGTAGCTGTGATCTGCGGTGCAGGACTGCATGCCAATGGGTTGTTCCTTCAGACTGGGCTTGTGGAACTGCTGAGCTGCTTGTAGGCCAGGGTAGGGGGGTCTCACTCACCTGGCGGGTCTGGCACTGGGTGATAGGCTGCACTGGCGGTGGGTCAGAGGATGTCTCACATGGCAGGCCTGGCGCTGGCGGGCCTGGCGCTGCCTGATGCTGATAGGCTGCACTGGCAGCGGGCTGGAAGTCTTACCTGGCGGGTGTGGCACTGGTGGGCCTGGCGCTGCCTGATGACTGTAGGCTGTGCTGGAGGTGGGCCTGAGGACACTCACCTGGCAAGTCTGGCGCTGGTGGGCCTGATTCTGCCTGGTGGGTCTGGCACTGCCTGGTGGTCCTGATGCTGCCTGGTGATGGGAGGCTGTGCAGGCAGTGGGCCTGAAGACCACCACCTGGAGAGTCTGGTGCTGGCGGGCCTGATGCTGCCTGGCTGGTCTGGTGCTGCCTGGGGAGTCTTTTTATTATTATTTTAAAGAAACAACAGCAGCAAAGAAAAACAAAAACGATTCAGAATTTCAAATCAAAATGTTAAAACATTAAGGATGGCATTGCGTTGCGTATTGTTATCTTTAAAGTAGTTGCTCCGGTTACCAGGTAGAGGCATGCAAAATCTTAAGTCTACCCTGGTAGAGAATCGGGGAGGTCGGGTAGGGTAGGTGCCCTGATTTTCTTCGCAGGAGCCAGTCAAGACCTGGAGGAGAAGGGCTGGGGGGAAAAGGGGTGGAGTCCCCTCTGGCCCACCGCTGTACTCCGCCTTTGAGCTCGCATTTCGGGGCACAGGGGCTGGGTTGGGGGCCTCAAGTATCAGCTTCCTCGGGTTCCTTTGGGTATCAGCTTCCTGGGTCCCCAGTTGTCCCGGGCCCCCAGTTTTGTCCGCCTGCCTGCAGGGCTGGGGCGGGCGGGAGCAGCGCCTGGGTGGGAGTCCTGGAGGAAGATGAGCGGTGCTGGCCAGAGGCCGGCGGGGCGGGCCGTAGAGGCCGAGGGGTGGGGACGGGGTGGGCTGCGCCCTTCGGCGCTGACCCATTCCACACCCCGCCGCCAGCAGCAGCCCCTATCAGCTGGTTCACTCCCCTTCGAGGAGGAGGAGGGAGGAGGGGAAAAGGTAGCTCTCCCCTTTGGGCTGAAAAGTAAAGCAGAAGCGAGTGTGCAGGCCGTTCCGCCGCTCTCCCTCCTGCTCCGGGACCATGCATCCTCGCCCCGGCCTGCGCAGCCACAGGCGGGGACTCGGCTTCTGGAGCTGAGCGAGGGCTGAAACTTGGTGACTTTTCTTCCTCGGAGAACTGAACCATGCCATGTGCGCGGCGGAGCTGGCTCGCGAACCTCGCGCTGGTGGCCGCTCAGCTCCTCGCCTTCGGGGCTCCTAGCGGCGGCCGCCGGCCCCAGCCCGGCCCGCTGCACTTCCCCGACCAGAGGCAAGGTTAGTGCCTTCCACAGCGTTCTCTTTTAAACATTTCCTCTAACAGCCGAGGTGCTAAGACATGTGGGAACTCGGTCGCTCTCCTTCCCCTTCCCCCGCTGGACAGGAACTCAACCCTGGAAAGTCCTTTGCCTGGCTACAGAAATTGGGGCCAGGGGCTGAGGTTTTCCTCTGGGCTGTTGGGCGATGACGCCCGAGTCCCTCTGAAAGGTGAGTGGCAGATCTCTCCCTCCTGGGACCCAGAGACAGCTGGCAGCCTTTTCTCTCTCACACTCTTCCCTCTGAATGCTTCGCTGTTCAGCTTTCTACTTTTCGGATTCAGAACACGGAAAATTATTTTTATTCAAGAAAAACGTTCCAGCTGGCCGCAGGCGGTCACGACAGTGTTTCTAGTTAGTCTTAAACTCCCAGTCAGGGGAAGGGAAATGTGATTCCGCACCCCTGCTGAGCACGTTTGGCTGTGTTTTGGTTTCCTGGAAAGATTTAGGGCTGTATTTTTAAAACCACAGTCCTGGGGTAAATCTACCTTGGGAGGGGCCCCAGTGCTTTCTCCTGTCCTGTCTTTCAGATCCGTTTCTTGAAACCCATGCTCTAGAAAACGTTGGAATTTTAGTGGCCAGTGTGATGTTATTGCTATAATTATTTTTAAGCCTAATACCTGGAGCAAGATGATTTTTTTTTTTTTTTGGCCTGGTTTTTGTTGGATTTGGAGGGGTGGGAGACCATTTTCTTTTTGGTCGGGAGGGCACTGTGCCTCTGAGGAAACAGAGCAGCAGCACATCCTCAGCACTTTGGGCCACTGACAGCATCCTCGTGGGGTTCAGGTACCGCTTCCGCTGAGCCTTCCTGCAGATGAGGATGTGAAGCGTGGGCCGTCAGGGATCCAAACTTCCACAATCTTGTAGCACTGCTGACCGGTAGCGGTGGTAGGAATGCCCCTCCCCCCAGAACGTGGTTCCCATCCGCTGACCGGGCTTTAGTCTCAGGTAGGGAAGTGCTCTCCGCAAGTTTCTGACATCCACTTAACTCCCAGGGCCACTTGGGTGATAAACATCACCAGCTTACTCATGTTCAGGGGATTTCTAGGCAGGATTTTCTGCCCACGTTGCAAAGTCCCAACTCTGCGGGAGAACTCCCCTGCGGCTTCCGAGCTCTCAGATGCAATGCCCTCCCTCCCTGCGCTTTACTTGTAAGCTAGTGCTGGCCAACACTGGGGTTAGATGTCAGTCGGCCAGCACTGGCTTGTGTAAACGGCCCTGATACAATCTCCCACCCCAAGTTTAAAATAGCAGAGCTTGTTGTTTTTTGAAAAACCGTTCCTTTGTGAAAAGTCTCTCTTCGGGGGCAGCACAAGCAGAGTCTGCAAGCACTTCCCAGTGCATTTGGAGATGATTTGGTTCAAAGGCACACATCCTCCTGGGTTGGTTTCCAGTTCTGCTTGCTCCACATCTTCTTTGTGAGGGAATTCAGCCTGGTGTGGAGCAGACACTTCTGGCCCTGGCATGTTCTTCTCTTGGGAGACAGATGCACTTGAGGTCTTTGGGGGTCTATAATATTGGAAAGTAACTTTAAACTGCATCAAATGGTGCATGTATATTTAGGCTTAAAATAACTTGAGTTTCAAAACATTTGTTTCCCAATATTAATAGATTTACAGACAGTCAATCTTGGTGCTAAGGGAAAATTTCTAAACAGGGTTCTAGAACTGAAGAGGTGGAGGTGAGAAAGAGAAAGGGGAGGATGAGATCTATAAGGAGAGAAAGAAGAGAGGAGGAAAGAGACTGAGATAGAGACAGAGACGGAGATTAGACAGAAAGGGGAGGATGAGACAGAAGAGAAAGTGAGGAGAGGGGCGGGGGAGATGCTCAATAGAATAAGCGCTTG
>PVKN010041690.1:0-10518 GCA_004027915.1 Capromys pilorides
GTCTCTAAGTTTATACATTTTGGGAAAGGCAGAGAATGGATGCATCAGGTTAGGATGGGCTGAATATATGGTATCTAGGCCACAGCCAGATAGAGATGCTCAACTATCAGGTGGCTAGATACAGAGGGATTCACAGAGACTCAAGTTCATGGGTGTTGAAGAGAAAATCCAGACCTGGTGTGTGGGCACATACCTGTAATCACAACACTCTCAGGGCTGAGGCGTGAGGACTACAATTTTAAATCCTACTTGGGCAGTTTAGCAGCGTAGCAAAACCTTGTCTCAAAATTTTAAAAAAGTAACTAATGATAGTAATTAATAATAATAATAATAATAATAATAATAATAATAATAATATTGTAATAGGCTTGGGATGTAACTCAATACAAAGAAAGGCCCTGGATTCCATCAATTAATTCAGAAGAAACCTACAACGTCACATTAAGATGCATGCAAGAGAAAATCAAGGAAGAAATTTAAAAGAGAGTAAGGAGGGTGGAAGAATGAAAAGCCTAAGCAAGGGCACCTTGTGCCAAGCAAACCAAGAGAGCAGAAAAAGTAAAGAAGGCAAGTCTGGGCAACCCGAGAGCATCTGCACTCTTCTGTGTCTTCCTTTGTGCTCTTCATCGGTTCCCTATTAGTGGAAGTTGTGGCCGAGAACAAAACATACAATCAGAATTGCCTGCCAGGCATGCTAACTTGAGTAGCAGGGAAATGGAATCTTTCTGGAAGGAAGTACAGCTTCATGACTCCTGGTTAATGCAGCTAAACGAGTATACACACGTGTTGTGACTAAAGTCCACATTCAGCATTTGGATAAAAATCTCTTTTCTTTTTAAAAGGCAAGAAAAGAAAGCAAAGCACGGCTTGGCCTTGCCACGTACAGCAGCCCTTTGCTCCTTGTCCCTTTCTTTTCCCTTCAGAGAAGAAGCCTAGGAAATTGGATGTTGAGTGCTGAGGACACAGTTCAAAAGTGTCCAAGCCTGCCAAGCCCGCTTGGCTGGGGAAGAATAACGGGGTCGGATCGCTGCAACGGCTCGAGGAGTCTCACTCTATTGAATTGAATCAGCTTTAGACAACTGGATCTCAGCTGTGACTTGGGAGCAGACGCTGCAAACGCATGGCTCGGTGAACCTTTCAGCCTCTACACTCCTGCCGCATTTCCACGGAAACCTGTAAGCCTAGGGCTCGGACCTCCACTGTCTTTTTCCAGCTGAGAGTGCATTTCAATAATGGTGCAAGCTGAAGTGCTTGAGTTTCTGGCCCCGCAGACCTGCCGGGGCTGCTGGGCTACCTTTGTTTACATTCATTTTTTTTTTAAGTAAAGAAGAAAAATACAAAAGAAGAAAGCAAATAACTAGCATTCAAGTACATTCTCTAGGAAGTAGATACAATCAATGCTGGTGTTGGGACAAGGCAGGGTTTCAGGCCATCCACTAAGGGCCTGTAGGCTTAGAGCAATGGGAAAACGCTGAGAAAATGAAGCAAGAGATTTCTTAAGTCATATTCACAATATGCTGGCTTTTTGTTTCAGTTTTTTATTTGTTTTCTTTGACTTTTAATAATAAAACAAAAAATAATTTCTTTGGATTTTCCCCGTTCTTACATGTGTAGGAACCACCTGCAGAAAGATTGATTTATGTGCTCTTTAGAGTTGAAAACAAAGTGAACTGAGAGTCTTGGAGGTGTATTAGCTACAGCCCTTTGCAGTTTATTTACTTAGGAATTAGCTACCAAAGGTGGGGAGTGAGTTCTGTTGTACACTGAGAAGAAAAACCACAGGTGAGCTTGAAGTTTTAGAAAATGTTGCTACTCAAGATATTTGTGTCTCTCTCTCTCTCTCTCTCTCCTCCTTCTCTCTTCCCCCATTACTTTTTGTTCTCACATATTGATACAGGGAAATAAAACTCCAACCTGAAAGATACTTGAGCTGAGTTCGTGTTCTATAAAACTGAAGAAGGAATTTTAGGAACAATGGAGGCTAAGAGCAGAATATATTTTTGGAGGAAAGAAAGCTCCTGTCTGAGAGAAGGACAGAAGGAGGACCTGAGCAGGTGGCCCCACGATCTGTCTCTTTCAGAGATTTTTACAAAGCAAAAAAGAGTGGCTGAGCTGGATCCCACCTGCTCAAGTGTTTGAGCTGATTATAAACACCCAGAAATTTTATATTTTATGAGCCACTCTGTAGTGTTGGCTGACATTTAAAGATCTATTTAACCTCATTAGGTTGTTATAAATATTAAACAAGAAAAAAACATACAGAAAAAGAAAATATCACAGCACACTGATGGGCTGAGACAGGAGAATCACTCATTTAAGCTCAGCCTGAGGGACTTAATGACTGAAGAGACCCTGGCTCTATATAAAGAGACAAACCCACAAACAAACAAATGGCTGAGGAGGTACCCCTCTGCAAAGGACCTGGGCTCAGTCTCCAAACCACAAAGTCAATAAACAGAAAGATTACACATTAAAGCACTTAGACTGCCTGACATGATGGAAACGCTCCAAAAATATTATTGGATATTTATACACAAACCTCAAGTCCTATATGAGACCACACATCATCCAGTGCACTGAAGAAAAAGCAGTCAGAAAACGAAGACCCTGTCTGTAAGAACTGTATATACCAAGGGTAAGAAATACTCACACGTACATGTACAATGCAGCAGGTGTTGTGAGTGTTCTGAGGAAAAATGAAGGCAATGGAATAGAAAAGCACTAGGCACTATTTTCCAGGGTGTCTGGGAAAGCCTTCATGATAAAATGACACTTGAAGTTGGATGTAGTCACCTGTAACCCTAGGACTGAATGAGTACGAATGGCCTTGAAATGAAAAGTCATAGGGCTAAGGAGATAGCTCAATGGGCTGAGCACCTGCATGGCAAGCACAAGGGGCTGGGTTTGATCCCTGGTACCACATGACATGCTAGCTGTGTGGTGAGATCATGTACCAAATAACTAACTAACTAAATAAGTTAAATAAGTGATTTTTAATGAAAGAAAAACAATAGTCAGAGGTTTTGCCCAAAGGCATATGGTAGGAAAGCAGAAGCTCTTTGGAATAGGGAGCATTCTGCTTTTTTTAGCCTTCAGATTTAAGCCTCCTTCTTTTCCCAAAAGGTGAGCAATGCAGCATTCGTTATCCTTTCATCCATGGATGGAAACCCAGGTGGTTCCTATTCCTTGGCCACCATGAACAGTGTTGGTTGAACATGAGGTGCAGATGTTCCTCTGAGACATTGACCTCAAGTCCTTTGTACATACACCCACTGTGACATGAGTGTATCCCTCAAAGGAGATGTGGGGGAAACTATCTCCACCATGACAGTGTTGGGCGGCGGGTTGTAAAAGGCATAATTGTGTCTTGAGTACTCTGCCCGTGTGACTGGATGGCTGTCATCACCACCAGAGTTTATTCTGAGAGGGACCTTGTTATTAAAGAAAATTCAGCCCCCTCTTGCTTTTGCAATCTTGCCCTTTGCCCTCTGCTATGACAGGACATAGCACAAAGATGCTCACCAGATGCAGGCCATGCAATCCTGTGCATCTGGGCTTCCAGAACTCTCAGAAATAAATCCTATTGTTCATAATTTATTCAGCTTCAGGTATGCTCTTATGGCAGCACTAAATAGATTAATACTTAAAAATGGAATTATTGGAACTCCTATTAGTTCTATCATCTTTTTGACTCTTAAAGGCCTGCTCTACCATAGAGGCTACATCAATTTGCCTTCCTACCAAGAGCACGTCAGATTTCATTTCCCTCTATGGTGACACCAAAGCGTGTTAATGATTGTCCTTTGACAACAGCCATCTTAGCAGGTGTGAGGTGCTAATGCACTGTGGTTTTGATATGTACCTTCCTGGTGATTAGTGAAAGCAGAACATCTATTATATATCTATTGGCCATTTGCCTTCTGGGGAAAATGTAAATTCAGGTACCTCGTACGTTCCCCTCAGGGCATTCGTGTTAGTCTACACTCACATATTTGTGATTACCTGTTTTCTCCATCTTAAAGGCATCTGAGAACAATGCTAATCCATGTCTTGATCACCAATATATGCCCATTATATTTTCAGTGCCTGCTGTAGACCTAAAACATCATAGGCATCTGTGATATATAAATTCATTATCTGTACCCTTGGGCAAGTTGAGTCACCTATCAAATCTCCCATCTAAGCAGCAGGAGTAATGCTGCTTAACCTGCAGGTGGATCTGATGGAGACAGCAACACAAGTACTATACACATTTAAGTTGCACTTATTTAAAAAGACTTTTCTTTGCCCCTTTATATTATTTGTCATAGTTCTGCTTATTCACTAAAGAAATGACTGTTTGGTCTACAGAAAAACAGGGAAAGTAGAAGCGAAACAAATGCTCATGATCATATTTCCTGATGCAGAGGTAATCATGGGCTTCTTTTAAGCCACTGACTTTGTAATAGTTTGTTATAGCAGCTATGGGAAACTAATACAGCCCTCTTTAATCATATTTTTCTCTGCGAATTTCAAAACTTATTGCAAAGATGCCCAGTGGAGAAAGAACTTGTCATTTACATAATTTCTTAGAGAATTGCCAAGATTATTTGACATTATAGACCTCGTTGGCTTTCTCATTCCCCAGTCACTACATTGGTGAAAGTGGGAAGAGGTGAAGAGTTGTTATTTTCTTCACATCAAAGTATTCCATTTCTGGGGTAGCAGTCAGCAAGAGCTATGGAATGTAATTAAAGGTGACAGATTTTCCCTCCTGAAAGAATTACTATCTTATCTGATGTCAGCTGCTCCTAGGCACAGCATCAGCTCCAGCCCTCCCTACTACCCCCACTCTCCACTTACCTTTGTATCAGAGTTCTGGGCTCAATCGACATACAAAAAAATTAAGACTTCTTTTGATCTTCCTCTCTTTTTAAAAAAAAAAAATAAAGTTTTTCTTTGTTCCTCAAACAGAAAGAGACTAGAAGGAGGGAGGAGGGGGAGACACAGAGAGGGGAGAGAGAGTAGAGTGAGGCAGAGAGAGAGAGGGAGAGAGAGAGAGAGAGAGAGAGAGAGAGAGAGAGAGAGAGAGAGAGAATAGATTTTTCAGCAATACTTTGCAGCTTATGGTGTCAGGGACCATTCATTACTGGAAAGTGCAAAGATGTGGACCTTGCTAAATCTGTCATTTCTCTTGGAAATACTGTACTCCAAGACAAGTGGCCTCTTGCTTCTGATTTCTTTCATGGCTGGGGCCTCTCACCCAGACATAAGCAAGTGGCATAGGCTGCAAGCCCTTCACAGGAAAAGGCAAGCACAGCTTAAACCTGGCAAGATCAAAGAAAGGAAAGGGAAGATTTAGAGAGAAGAGATAGAATGAGGTTGTCACTTTTGGCTTGTCTAACTTCAGAACCTTCAATCAATGAGGGTCATTGTGCTAAAAAGGAAGAACTGCCTTGATTGATTCTTGGTTGGTTTTATCTTTTTGTTTGGTTTGTCTTCTAATCGTAACATAGCAGACGAACAATAAAATGACATTCTTTTGGAATAAAGAAGTGGAATGTAGAGCAAAGATGTTGGCAGAGCCAGTGCTTGGCCAAGCTCTGATGAATTCTGAACTCTGGCACCAAATAGAATATGAGTAGAGTTAAACCAATGTAAGATATAACCCTGCGGCTATAAGTTAACTTTCTGCCCAGAAAAAAATATACTCTTTGTATATGACACAACATATAAATTAGAGCATTCCAGGGCTCTTCCAGATTCTAAGCATTCGTTTGAGCCAGAGACTAGGGTGTGGCAAGCCAGCTGAGCACATGGACATGACCTGCCCATCAGAGAGATTCAAGACATGCACAGAGGAACAATTCTCCATGCCCTGCACCAGGGACCAATCAGAGAATACTGGCTTCAGTTTTTCTCACCAGAAATCAAGGACAGCCTAGCGTTCACATCGTCTTGAGGAGTGGAGGATACTACAGAAGAGGACTGCCATTAAGCTCTTGGCCACTGCGTTCCCTTTTCCATAGTGGTTCACTCTTACCTTGTTGAGCGCACCTTTTTCTCTACTATTAATCAGCCTACAACTGCTCTGTAGAGCAGTCTCCCTTAATAAATGTGAAACCTCACTGCCTTTTGCACTTATTTTGCTCAATTCTTTGTTTAGGACAAAAAGAACCTAGAAAGATTTCTATAAGGAGTCTGAAGCACCCAGAATCTCGTAACGCTTTCACTGGAAGAGGTCCCAGATGTCAAAACTGACCAGGGAGATTTTAATCATTATGTTCTAGGCCTTATAAGAGTACATGATATTCTTATTGCTTTCAAGTAGAAAGTGGTTTTCCCTCTGTGAGAGGGTCTCTAAACTCTGCTGTAGTGACATAGTCATGACATAGTCAGAAACCACAGTGCGGAGGTGGACAGGCAAAACCCTGAACACTTACCTGCTAGTTATTAAAATATAGTTTATGTTTTCTTCTGGGATAAGAAAGGACTTAAGAGTTAGTCTTGCTATGAACCATGACTCTTCACTCGGGGCCAACAAATGCCCAGTAGGTAAATAAAAGCGAATGAATCTGGACCATTATTTTCCATTCTTTTCACTACAAATCTTGAGTCAATCTCTTCTTGGCTCAATGTATGGGTATGTCTACCATTTAGGGAGTGTCCATCTGGGAGCTGGCTGCACAGAGTTGAGTAGCCCTGAGTTTATACACTGTTACCCATCTTCAAGAGGAGACATCAAGGTAAGAGATGTATGAAGACATTCAGCAACACTTAGAAGTCTCCGGCTTTTGCCTAAATCTGTGATCACCTGGGTTCCAGGAAAAGCCAAAGACTAGCTGGCTGAGACCACTGCAGAATGTTTCCCAGAATAGGAATCACCCTTCAACCATAAAGATTCTACACTACTAGTTTGTGAATATAATTTGTTCTTGAAACATGCTTGTAACCCAAAGCAGGTGTATAGCAGAGCAAATTTCCCCATAAAAAAATACTGGAAAATCAGACGGTTGATTCCTCAACCCCAAAATAGTCATACAAAAATGATTACGCTGTTATTTATTTATTTATTTATTTATTTCATTGGATATAGGAACTATGTAGTTCAGACTTGTAGTGATCTTCCTGTCTCAGCCTCCCCAGTGCTAGGGTTATAAATGTGCACCACCATGCCTGGTTTCAAGACCTGCACGGCATGTGGTTCTGGGATTTGAACTCAAATCCTTGCACATGCCAGGCAGATGCTTAGATCACTGAACTATCTTGCCAGCCCACAATACTATAATTTAATACAAAATAATAAAGAAAATATAAAGAAAAATAAACAAATTAAGCTGCATTTAACTTTGGAAATCTTCATGGCTGGTGTGAGGGACACAAGAGAGCGGAGGGATGTTTTGTAGGGCTACTCTCATTATCACTAATGGAGTCCTGCTATGTAGTGGCTCAAGTGACCCAGTGGAATCTTTTTCTTCCCATGTAGGTTCAACAAGGACCCTGTCAAGGGACCCTTACTTTTGAAGATTTCACAGAAATGTGACATTGCATTTAAACAGACACCACTCACACTATTGTGGCATCACTCACATAGTGAAGGAATCTGACCACCACCACCCTGCTTGTGGCAGATACCAGGGCCTGTGCTGGGTAGACACACTAGTATTCTGAGGGAGGAAGATTAACAGAGAATCAATTTGCTGATGGAAAGTCACATTCACAGGTTTTTACTGAGAAATCTTCTGTGAAGATTATACACAGTGCATATTTGTGAAACTTTCTGCAGCACCCGCTTTACTGAGTTCTCGTAGCTATAAATAAACACAGGAAAGGTTTTCCCATCTCCCAGGCAGTGAGGCTGAGACAGAATTTACCCTCATTTCCCTGGTCTCACTCACTTCTTTCCCTGTGAACACCCATCTCCCAAAATTCCATCACCTAATGTCTCCTGAGCTGAGTCTAAAAAATACAACAAATACAACACCAACAAGGGCTGGGAAGATAGCTGGGCAGTCTAAGCGCCTGCCTGAAAATGCAAGGAACTGGGTCCTATCCTTGGTACTGCACGCCAGGCTGGCCTGGAACCCCAGGAGTGCAGTGCTGGTGAGGTGGCATGTGTCTGTAATCTCAGCACTGGGAAAGCTGAAATAGCAGGATCACTCTGAGTCCAAATGGCATGGCAAGATCCTCTATGAATAAATAATTTTTTTAAAAAAAAAAGCTTCCAAAAAATTACAAAACCAATGAAAGCTTTGGTTCTAAATTTTACTCAGTAGATTATTAAGAAACACGAGCTTCACCTTTCTTCCATCTATAGCTTTATTTATAGTTTTTTAGGCAGCCTCAGCTTGAAGGCATTTTTGGAGTTCTTTCTTTCTTTCTTTTCTTTTCTTTGCCACCATAATTCAATTAATATACACTTTTAAGACCAAAGGAAAGCCATTATACAAATAGCTGGCCATTGAAAGTCAGAAATTGAGGTCAGGAGGTAGATGATGAGAAGAATAAAGATTGGAAAAATTTTCCTCCCCTGTCAGAGTTCATTCCTGTTTTAGTGTAATATTAATTTTCTGAATGATTATTGATATTCAAAGTCAACATACTGGATTGCTGGTCTTATCTCCCACATTCCAGCTGTCCTGCATAATGAATGTCCTTATAGAACACCTCTGCTTTTCTGCTTGTACGATCTAACCCCGGGGTTGGTAAGTACTTTCTGTAAAAGGGCAGAGAGTGTACTTGTAGGCTTTGTGGGTGGCATGATTTTGTAATAGTTCCACAACTCCATGGCATAGTGCCAAAACAGCCCAGCCAATGAGGAAGTGTCAATAAACTGCCATTTAGATACCTTGGAATTTGAATTTCATAAAGTGTACATGTGAAAAACGTATTGTGATTGTACTTTTAACTATTCTTAAGGTATGGGCAGTATAAAAGCAAGCAGTGGGTGGAGTTTGCTGAACCCCCTTAGCCATCCCCCACTCCCTCCCCATTCTGAATCTCTGCAGTACTAAATGAGCACCTGGGCAAGCTACATCGCCTGGAAGAAGCACTGTCCTAGAGGTATTCATACCCATAGGTTCTGCATCCACCTTTAACCAAGGTTCCTCAAGTGCAACTAAAGGTTGATATTTAAGGGTACCTAGGAATATTTTCCCATGTGATCCTCCTGAGGAAGAGCCTTGTTCAAGATGCAAAGCACAAGTTCCTCCCTTGAAATTCTAATCATGAAGAAAAAAAAGGTATATATATATATATATATATATATATATATATATATATATATGAGTTATCCATTCACTGAGCAGTAATTAAATAAATCAAGGCAAAAAGATTTATCCCAAGTGAGCTCCAAGGCTGTGAAAGGACCCATGTACCTCATATCCCCATTTCATTATGTGCAGGTGCCTTAGTTACTGCCTCATTGCTGAGTCATCGTACTCAACATCTTCACCTCCGAAAGGTTTATTTTGTCTCACAGTTCATAGGGATTTCCACCAGCTAGCTCCAAGGCAGTATAACACAGCAGAGGCCATGGGAGAGGAGTATAGCCCATGACAGGGCAGCAGGTAGCAGAAGTGACCAAGGGAAGGGAGGAAAGCAGAGACAGAGCCACCCCTGTGCCACACTCTCCAGTGACCCACCTCTCTCACTGGCCTCACCGCTCAATACTACACGAGGTGTGAAACCACCAGTGAGATGATGCAGGAAAGAGTGCTGGGCCCCTGCGAGCCATCACCTCCCCTCCCTAAAACTCCAGCCATGAGCACAGGAGGCTTTGTGAGGATCTCTAGATATAAAGAGTAACAATACTAAGTTAGGGTCTTTTATAGCAAGAGCAGAGGTGATGGGGAATACAAGGAGAAAGAGGATGTGTGCAGGCTTGTTTCATCCCTTGGTCTCCTCGCTTCACCTAAGGAAATGAAACTGAACCTTGCCTTCCTGGTGCCAGAGCTTGTATGCTCTGGCCATGTGTCTAGGCCAGAGAGAGGTGAAGATGTCCATTTGCGTCTTAGACCTGAGCCAATTTGGAAAATCTACTTGTCTCTAAAAAAAAAAAAAAAGAAAAGAAAACTAGCTTTTAAAGTTCCATTTTGCAGTGCCAGCAACAAGTTTGTTCGTATATAAAAGTAGGATTGCATCTTGGCAACAACGCTTTCTGGAGAGGCCAGCCTAGCCTAGCCTTTTCCTCTTTTGGTAATCTGTGGAGACCCAGGTGAGCAAGGGTGCTTCATTGCACATGCGGCTTTGTAGAAAGAGAAGGAGTGGAGAGCAGTTTCTGCGATTTGCACATTTTCCACCAGCCAGGATTCCTGCCTGAACGTGTGTGGCTGCCTGGGCTCATCTGTCACCCCTCCTGATCACTGCGCGCTTCCTGCCCTCTTTTACCTACCCTATCCTCATCACTACCCGAGGGGGATTCAGAATAGATTCCCTCAGGACTTGGTAAAAATGGGACAGCATTTTCTGGATTCCAAATAAATGTAACTAGGACCCCAGGGAGGAAAAAATAAAGAGAATGAGAAAGGGAGGGAGCAG
>PVKN010041691.1:0-10507 GCA_004027915.1 Capromys pilorides
TTGTGCCTCTGTTCCTTTACTTACAAGCTTTTCCACACATTTGCTCAGTTATAATTGCCTTGTTCCCAATCATTGCATGTCACATTGATTAATTATCATCAATTTCTAGTATTTACTAATAATGTTTTACTCCTTTGTATCATGAATCAGTATACATTTATTTGATCTCTTTTTTCCATTATAAACCAATTGCTTGAAAATCCTATTATTGTCATGAGTCATAGATTACTTTAGTCAATTCAGCTGAGATAAAATAAATATCTCTTCTAGGACAGAGCTTAGTCTTAAAATAAGAGGCAATAGTTTTTATTTTAATACCAATATTACTTGGACACTTAGGAGACTTTTGTACAATCAAAATATGGTGTATTTTGAAGACAGTTGATTTTTCTGTGCTGATTATCTGCATCTGAATTATTGAATTTCTTGTCTAAGATTATTTTTATTTATTATCCATGTTTTAATAAAGCATCTACAGGTCTCATTGCATAGATTGGACTCATAGTGATCCTCCTGTTTTCAGCCTCCCAAGTGCTGCGATTACAGGTATGCACCACCATACTCAGTCTCAATCACTTTCTCAGTGTGTCCCAGGGAGGAGGCCAGCACAGCAGGCCAGGAATCAGACCCTGGCCACTGTGTTCTCTCTGAATAGGCGCTTTGATCTGCTGTACTACCTGGCCAGCCCTTCTAATCTAAAATTAGAAAGAAACATTCTTTGTACACCTATGACTAATAGCTATGACTTATACCTTGTCTAAACACTATTAGTACAAAGCTTTCTTCTACAAAGCTTTCTCTTGAGCTAAGAGAAAGAAGCTATACATATAGTCCAATAGTCCACGATAGTAGTGGGTTATCAGCCTAACTGGCAATGTCAGAAGGTGTTGACTTGAGCCTTTTACAGCTCAGCATATTAATATGGCTTTTGTTCTTCTTTTTCAAATTCCTATCACTTTGTTTATTGAAGTTTTCTATTGTTTCTTTTTTTCTTTTTTATTATTTTTAATAGGAAATAACAATGTGATGGTTTCAAAACACGTTAGTAGTACATTCCCAGAAACTGATACAATGCGTACTGTAGTAGTTATTGTAGTAGTTATTTAGAGCACAGTTATTTAGAGCTGTGATCTTTCATATTCAGGGCTATGAAGTAGTAATGATTCTGGACCTGTTAGGAAATGAGATGGACAGTAGACTAGTTGCAGGCAAGCAAGCACAATTTCACCAGCATTTAGATCTACTTCTCATCATAGGGATTTCCACATGAGTTTGAGCTTCTGTCATATCAAGGTTAGCACTGCATTCTCATAGGAACATGAACTATACTGTGATCTGCATAAATGCCCAATCTTGTTAGACAGTCTTTATGATAATCTAATGTTTGAGAATCAAAGGTGAAGCCATGACTGTGATGCTAGGTCTGAGTCTTGGCTTTGAGTTTAGATTAACATCAGCAGAGGAATTTGACTATTCCTTGAACAGGAAAGCAATTTCATGCACTCATATCCAAGACTCACAGTAAGTAGCAAGTGACAGTTAGATTGCATCTGGTATGTTTGAACTCAGAATCAAACAAATCATTCCGTGCATGGTCTACTTATTATTATTAATATTATTATTATTATTAATTATTTTGCCAACTCTTTCCATGCCTCTTTCTCACCTTGTATATTAGTTGATCACTTCTGGTTAGCCCACAAGCTAAGTGCAGCCAAAATGAAGCAAAACCAACATCACTAGAGAGCTTCCTTGCCAAATAAAAAGGATCCAGCAGTGTGCCACACCATAAGAGGCCAAGACTGCCAACAGACTGAAAGCTTCTGCAAAAGAAAATAGCAAGAATTGCATTTTAACATATAGGTTCAACATAACAGGTGATTCATACACTTCAAGCTCTTTTTGAATAATATATGGAACGAGCTATTCAAAATCATGGTAAAACCTTGAAGACTAAGTAAGCTGGAATAAATGAAAAATTGTAGGAGGTTTTTAATAGAAAACAAAATGAATATGAAAAACCAAAATAATTATTGGAGGCCCCAACTTCCCCAAATGTGTCTGCAAGGAGAACGTCATTCTTTGAGAACTGCAGAAATTGTTACACCTAAGAAGCCATTTATTATTAGTGAAGAGTTGTCGCTAAATGCTACTGAGGAGATTTGTCATAAATATTTTAAGAGATGTTCAAAAGATAATACATTGTCTGATTTACACCAGTTTATTTTATTTTTTGTATTTATTAATTTTAATGAGAAAGAAATAGCAATGAGACAGTTTCACAACTGGTTAGTAGGACAGTTACAATAATTAATACATTGCATATTGTCTTCATAGTAGTTTTTCACAGTACAAGATGTAGACAAGATATCTTGTCTAAACACTGTTAGTACAAAGCTTTCTTCTCATTGAACTAAGAGAAAGTAGCTATACATATAGTCCAATAGTCCATAATAGTAGTGGGTTATCAGAAGAACTGGCAATGTCGGAAGCTGTTGACTTGAGCCTTTTAAAGCTCAGCATATTAATGTGGCTTTTCTTCTTCTTTTTGAATTTCTATAACTTTGTTTATTGAATTTTTGTATTGTTTCTTTTCTCTTTTTTATTATTTTATAGGAAATAACAGTTTGATGGTTTCAAAACATGTTAGTAGTACATTCTGAACAATTGATACAATGCATATTGTTGTCCTCATAGTATTTATTTAGAGCACAGATGCAGACATGATAATTTCTCTAATCATTATTGATACAAAAATTCTTCTCACTGAAGGTAGTTGTATACATAGTCCAATATTCCATAATTGTAATGGGTTACTGGCAGAACTGGCAATGTTGGAAGCCATTGATTTAAGCCTTGTACAGCTCAGCGTACTAATCTAGCTTTACTTTTTATGTCTCGTGGTTAAGCTTTTCTGCTGGGTGGTTAAGAGCTAGTTAAAGCAAAACCTGTGTAACAAAAAGTGTAACTTGTGTAACTCCCAAGGTCAGTCAAAACCCCTCAAGATTTACCTTGAAATCATGTTCAGTGCTTTGTAGCTCTATTGTCAGTGTCAGCTGTCTGAATGAGTCATGTCTATTGCTTGTTATTTTACAAATAACAAATTTTAAAATTTTATTTCCCTCAGAAGAAATTTTTTTTACCCTCAGAAGAGATTGCAACTCCTCAGTGTTCAAAATTTAAATTTATATTATGATACAGAATATTGTCATTAGCTTTAAAATTAGAAATTATTGTTATTATTATTATTACTATTATTATTATTGAGGTATTATCTAAAAAGAAAAACCACTTTCAAAATTGCTCTTAAGTTTCTGCTAAATGTAAGTCTTCATACACTGTTATCTGATTAAATCACATTATTTGATTAAAATATAAAGCATGCATCATATAGATAATAGATTAATAACCTTAGACACTGATTGAAGAAATACAACAGAATGTTTAGGTTGGTGGAATTGTTACAGAAATGGAGTCTGTCACATGTAGACTCAAATTCTGTATTTGTCCCTGATTAGTTCTGTAGTTTGAGAAATGTTTGTAATAACATAAATGCTCTAAAATATTTGAGATTAGAGAGGTAAAGGGCCAAATGTGTTTTGCACTGTGAACATCAATAAGACTCATTTTTTCATTATTGTCAAAGGCAAGGATTTGCGGTTTCAATTTTGGTTAGGTTATTTACCTCATAGTATATTATAGAGAAAATTCAAAGTTGAACTGGAAGCATCTAATTAAATTCAAGGAAAATATGAGAGTCATGATGAATTTGATGCAAATAGGTGGTGTACATTGAAACCCTGTGCCAACTTGCATAACCACTGGGGAGGGTTGGGTGAGGGGTGACAAGAAGAGGAGTGGCTGAATTACCTTATAGGCTCAGGCAAATTGGCAAAACAAAACTCATCATCTGTGTAAACGTTACACACTAATAACGGTGTGAGACCAAGTCGTAAATTGTTTTTCAGTGTACTCATGTGCTTGATGACTGAGTGAGTACAGGAGAGGAACCAGAACAAAGAACTGATTAAAAACACAAAGAAACTCCACGGTTTCATGACTGGATGGATGCTGGTATTTTTTAATTAGTACAAATTGAAACCAGACTGAAATAAATAGTGAGCACTAATGTTTGGAAATTTAAGCTAAGAATGCAGTTGGAAGCTTTCTCAGAATTTGATTTTCTTAATACGCAGTGGTAGACACTAAACAAAATAGAACTCAAAGGGATAACCAAAGAAAGGAGACAGTGTATTCTATGTCTTGTAGTTTTAAATGCTATACATAAAAATAGTTCATGTTATTCAACAGAGAAGAAAATAATTGCAGTCACACAAAAATTGTTCCCCATCTCTGTCCTTGACAATTATGGAAATAGATGTCTATACACACAAATTTCAAGCTCTCAGAATGAAAGGCACAGCCTATTTATTCTTTCTTATTTTTGAAAATTTTTTGGGTATTTATGTATTTGGTACAGGGTCTCATTACAGAGCTCGAACTCATAGCGCTTCTCCTGTTGCAGTGCCCGCGTGCACCACCACGCATGGTTTCTGTGGTTGGTATGGGAGCCAGCATGGCATGCAGTACTGGGAATCAAACCCAAATCTTTATTCTTTCCAGGAAGACACTTAAACTACTGAGCTATCTCCTCAGTACCACCCTATTAATTCTTTTTATTTTTTAATTTTTAAACCATATAAAATAGAGATATAAAGAAAATAGCATGAGAAATGCTGCAAGATTTCACTAAACAAAGTAATAGGCATTCAACAATGGTTCCTGTACTATGTAAAGCTATCTTTAAGTTAGTTGCTCACATAACCAGATATAAACATGTGAGATTTGTTTAAAAACAACAAAAGCACACACTAACAAATAAGTAATAAGAAATTCAAAAGAGAGGCTGGCTGTAGTGGCTCATACCTGTTGTTCTAGTCAAGGTTTTACTAGAGAAACAGATATAACACAATGAATAGATATAACACAAGATGTGCCAGTCCCAGAGTCAGATGGGGAAGGGTGCTGAGAGCGTATGTACACTGCCAACTGAAGGATTCAGTCCCAAGGCTTTTATACTCATGGCAGTGTTCCATCCCTAACGGTCTCTACTGGTCTTAACTGGTTTCTACTTGTTCCTATCAGTCTCTGACAGTCAGCTGTTGTGTCAACAACAGAAGGCAGAATAATCTGCTACAGAAAGCTGAAGGGTCCAGTCTTAGAAGGCTGACCAGTCTGTGCAGAAAGCCAGGAGATAAAGTCTAACCTGAGTTTTTCTGGGTCAGGGCCCTCATGGTTCACAGTGTGAAACAGCCAGGTAATGCAGCCACACTGATAAAATGTATTGACCGCCTGGCATCCAGCCAAATTGACACAATGTATCAACCACTACAATCCACCCCTTGTCAAATTGGCAACTAGACATATTTCTTTAAATCAGTCTCCAGACACAGAGATATGTAAATAATTGCACCAAATATTGTTAAAACTATGCTATCCTACATATAAACAGAAATGCACTCATATCTTCAACATTGACATACGTTAATGCTTAAGAACTAGTACTAAATCTAACCATATTATATTATAATACAACTATATACAGGGGTGAATTAGTACAATTACAAGCTCTTTTCTGTAGCTGATCACGGGTTAGTAGATGATATTTGGAACTATCTTCTTCTACTACCCATTCTGTATTCCCTTGGCCCTCAACAAGTATCTCAGCAGGTCTTGGTTCTTTCCTGGTGGAGTGATCCATACCTTCATTCCTGGAGGCTCTGGACCATTTGTCATTGTGCCTATATTAGGTCATTATAGTTTCCCATTCACCTTAATAACAGGGCATGGCAATACTACGAGGCGCCCCAAGGGATCTCCTGCACTCCATGTATATTCTTCCTTTCCTCTACTGTGGAGTAACAATCCAATTTCCCCTTGATAGTCTGGGTTAATCACCCCTGACAGCACCGTGATTCTTTTTTCAGCTTGTTTCCTCAAAGGCATGAAGAGTCCAAAGTGACCAAGGGGAAATCTTAGCTTCCAGTTCAATGGTATCATTGCTGTGCTTTCCGGTACAAGCCTTCCCCACTCTGGGCCTAGGACTTCTAGTGCAACAGAGCATAACACTGGGGGAACAGGAAGCAAAAATTTTGCTAGTGGATCACAAGGAGTAATGGTGAATGGTACCATTCCTACTCCCATCCCTTGATTCCAGGACCCGTGAATCCTGGCTTTGGGAGACATGGTACCATACAGAGGGCACTGATTCAAAGCATATACAGCCTGTTGAAGTACCTTACCCAGTCCCGCAAACTATTGCCACCTAGTTGGTTTTGTAACTGCATCTTCAAAAGGCCATTCCATCGTTCTATCAATCCAGCTTCTTCTGGATGATGAGGTACATAGTAAGACCGGTGAATTCCATGAGCATGAACCTATTGCTACACCTCTTTGGCTGTAAAATGTGTTCCTTGATCAGAAGTAACATCTTGTGGAATACCATGGCAGTGGGTAGATAAGACATTCTGTAAGTCCACGGATGGTTGTTTGGGCAGAAGCATTATGCATAGCAAAGACAAATCCATATTCAGAATATGTGTCTATGCCAGTGAGGATAAAGCATAGTCCATTCCATGATGAAAGTGGTTCAATATAATCAACCTGCCACCAGGTCGCAGACTGATCACCCTGGGGCCTCGTACCATATCTGGGACTCAGTGTTGGCCTCTGTAGCTGGCATATTGGGCACTCCGCAGCAGCTGTAGCCAGATCAGCCTTGGTGAGTGGAAGTCTATGTTGCTGAGTCCATGCATAACCTCCAACCCTGCCACAATGGCCACTCTGTTCATGGGCCTCCTGGGCAATAACAAGGTTGGCTCAGGAAGGAGGTTAGCCATTATCCACAGAACAAGACATCTTAACCACTTGATTATTAAAGTTGTTTCCTGCTTATGTCACCTTTTGGTGAGCATTCACATGGGAAACAAATACTTTTACATCCTTTGCCTCTATGGAGAGGTCTACCCACATACTTCTTCCCCAAATATCCTTGTCAACAATTTTCCAATCATGCTCTTTCCAAATTCCTGACCATCCAGCCAGACCATTGGCTATGGCCCGTGAGTCAGTATATAGTCGCACATTTGGCCATTTCTTTCTCCAGATAAAATGTACTACCAGGTGCACTGCCCAAAGCTCTGCCCATTGTGATGATTTCCCTTCACTACTGTCTTCAGTGATGTCCCAGAAAGGGGCTGTAATACTGCAGCTGTCCACTTGCTGGTGATGCCTGCATAGCGTACCGAGCCATCTGTAAACCAGGCTCTAGTCTTCTCTTCCTCTGACAGCTGATTGTATGGTACATCCCACAATGTTATGGATGCATGCTGGAAGACAGAAGGCAACACAGCAGGTGTAGGAGCCATAGGTATTGGGCAACATCCTCATGTAATTTACTTATACCCTCTGGGCCTGCCCTGGCCCTGTCACAAATGTACTACTTCCATTTAATGATGGACTGTTGCTGAGCATATCCAACCTTATTACTTGATGGATCAGATAATATGCAGGCCATGATCAGCAACTTAGGTCTCATGGTGACCTGGTGTCCCATAGTTAAGCATTCGGTTTCCACTAACGCCCAGTAGCAGGCCAAGAGCTGTTTCTCAAAGAAAGAGTAGTTGTCTGCAGAAGATGGTAGAGCCTTGCTCCAAAATCCTAAAGGGCTTTGCTGCACTTCACCTATGGGGGCTTGCCAGAGACTCCAAACAGCATCCTTATCTACTACTGATACTTCAAGTACCATTGGATCCACTAGATCATATAGTCCCAGAGGTGGAACAGCCTGGACCACAGCCTGGACCTGTTGCAGGGCTTTTTCCTGTTCTTCACCACAGTCAAAATTAGCAGCTTTCTGAGTCACTTGGTAAATGGGCCATAGTAGGATACCTAAGTGAGGAATATGTTGTGTCCAAAATCCAAATAAGACCACTAGACACTGTGCCTCCTTTTTAGTCATGGGGGAGACAGATGCAACAACTAATCTTTTTCTTTAGAAGGAATATCTCTACATGCTCCATACCACTGGACTCCTAGAAACTTCACTGAGCTACAAGGACCTGGAATTGTTGTGAGATTTATTTCCCACCCTCCAGCTTGCAAGTGCTGTGCTAACAAATCCAAGATGGTTGCCACTTCCTGCTCACTAGGTCTGGTCAGCATAACATCATCAATGTAATGGACCAGTGTAATATCTTGAGGAAGAGAAAAGCAATCAAAGTCCCTATGAACTAAGTTGTGACACAGGACCACAGAGTTAATATAAGCGTGTGGTAAGATAGTGAAGGTATATTGCTGGCCTTGCCAAGTGAAAACAAATTGCTTCTCATGGTCCTTATGGGTAGGTATGGAAAAGAACACGTTTGCCAAATCAACAGCTGCATACCAACTACCAGGAGACATGTTAATTCTGCTCAAGCAAGGAAACCACATTTGGTACTGCAGCTGCAATTGGAGTCACCACCTGGTTCAGTTTATGGTAATCTACCATCATTCTCCAAGACCCATCTGTCTTCTGCACAGGCCAAGTGGAAAAATTAAATGGAGATGGGGTGGTGGTTTCACCCCATCTGATACTGCTTTGGTTCACTATTTTACCAGGCAAGGGCAAGTCTCATGGCTTCCATTTAGCCTTTCCAACCATAATAGACCTAACATGACAGGTTAGGGAACCAATGTGAAGATTCTGCCAAGTACTGAGTATGTCTATTCCAGTTATACATTCTGGAGCAGGAGAAATGACTACAGGATGGATTCAAGGCCCTATTGGACCCACTGCGAGTCAGACCTTTGCTAAAACTCCATTGATCACCTGCCCTCCATAGGCCCCTACTCTCACTGGAGGGCCACTGAGGTGTTTTGGATCCCCTGGAATCAGTGTTAGTTCAGAACCAGTGTCCAGTTGTCCCCAAAATGTCTGATCGTTTCCCTTTCCCCAGTGTACACTCGGGCAAAAGGCCTTAGGTCCCTTTGGGGAAGGATAGGAGAAAATTGACTGTACAAATTCTGGGGACATTAGAATCCTTCCCCAAGGAGACCTGGCCTCCCTATCATTCAAGCAGTTCTAGATCTGTAAACTGGCTCAAGTCTGGGAACTGATTGAGGGACCAGGATTGCTTATTACTATGGTTTGAAGTAGGTCTCTGTTATTTTGCCTCTAAATTCTTTTGTTTATAAAAATCTAGCAAAAATTTTGTAAATTTCCCATCTATTTCACTTTTGGGAACACTGTGACTAAGAAGCCAACGCCATAGATCTATGCATGTCAGATTATTCAGGTTATTGTTCCGCTTCTGCTGTCCATGGTGATTAAGTGCTACCACTTGACCTCTGCCATTTCAGAATCCAATCAAGCCCATGGTCCTTAAATTTCCTAATTGAGTAACTGCTATCCCCACCATAAGGACTGGCATACAGAGAAGAGCAATGACCGGGCTCTTCAGGGATGTTGTGCTCCCCTCACAAATCTGTTTCTCAAGGTGTTAGTGAAGGGCATGTTTTCGGGATCTTCCAAATGTGGAGGATTAGGTTTAACACGACAGATCCACTCCAGCATTCCCATTTCCCTAAACCTCTGGATCCTTTCATCTACAGTAAGCCATGGAATATCAGGCATCTCTAACTCATTCACTGTCAGCCATCTTTTGAGCCACACTTCTGCCAGCCAGCCAAATAGACTATTAACACCTTTCTTTACTCCATGAGGCACAACATTAAATTCAGAGTCCCTACTTAGTGGGCCCATATCAACAAACTCAGCTTGATCCAGGTGTATGTTTTTTCCACCATTATTCCACACTCGTAAAATCCATTCCCATGCTTGCTTATTAGGCCTGTGCTTATATGAGTTAGAAAACTCAAGAAGGTCTTTGGGAGAATAATGGATCTCCTCATGAATCACTTTATGTACTGCACCTTTAGGTGAATTCTGTGATTGAAGTCTGGTTATGGGCCTAGAGGAAAAAACTGGGTGGTGAGGGTGGGTCCAGAGGAGTCCCACCAGTATTCTGTTCATTCCATGAAGGATTGGTTTCTCCAGATATATTAGGAGACACCAACATGGCAGAGGGTAAAGGCAATGATCCACAGTGGGTGGTGAAATCTCTTCCTCAGGCAAAATAATCTCATTAACATCTAAAAAGTCAACATCCTCAGCCTCCTAAGGATCCTCCCACACATCTCCATTCCAATTCATGGGATCCCGTTCTTTTCCAATCAGTGTCCTCACTTTCCTTTCAGATACCCTTTGAGGCTAAGCATTTAATTTACATTGTAGTTCAGCCAGTCCACTTATGAGGGTCTGCATTTGGGTCTCGGCAACCTCAGCCATGTGGCTAAAAGAGAGGAGATTATCTGTCAAGACACAGTTAGAAATTTTTAAATTTTTTGTCTGAGTCTGGAGGCAGGAAATGGTGTCTTCAAGCTCCTTATTTTCATTCAAAATTTT
>PVKN010041692.1:0-10508 GCA_004027915.1 Capromys pilorides
TAGAGAAATGCACCAAGTAATTTTACTATAAAGAAAAGATGCAAGGTCTTTCATATTAAATTAAAATTGCATTTTTGTTCGTTTTGTTTTTCTAAACTGAAATTAGGAGAAATTCAAGATTTTTTTTTGTTCAGGCAGCATGATTGAACGTAATCTCAAAATTCATTTAAAGCCATGGCATAATGTGTTTCTGTTGGTTTTTGTTTTCCTAACACTAATCTTTTATTGTTTCAGACTTGCAGCCTTACAAATATGCAGGATATCCCATGCTAATTAGGACTATAACAATGGAAACTTCAGATGACCTCCTTTTCTCAAAAGAATCCCCATTGTTGCCTGCAGCTGCCGAGCTAGCTTTCCACACTGTCAACTGCTCAGCTCTCAATGCTGAGGAGCTCAGGAGGGAGAATGGGATAGAGGTAAAATGAATGACCTCTGGACTTAATCTTTATGCTAGATCAAGGTACCTTAAATGACATCCTAAATACAGATGTAAATGGGATAGTTTCTCCTTTAACTTATTCCAGCAGATATAACACAGTATTCTCAATATTCTAGATAAACCTAAAGGCAGAAATGGAGCATAATTTTTAATTGGAATTAGAGAACATTGAGTACAGAGTTAGAAAAGAAATGTTAAGCTGGATATGGTGGCACACACCTGTAATTCCCAGAACTATGAGGCTGATGGAAAAGGATTGTTGTGAGTTCCTAACCAGCCTGGGCTACAAAGTGAGCTGGAGGCAAGCCTAAACTACATAGCAAGACTCCATCTCAGAAAGACAAAAAAAGGAATGTTCCTTGAACACTAGGTTTTGGGAAGGTTTCTTTTAAAAACTAGAACATTTTTAAGAGTAATATGTTGGGCCAGTGAGATAGCTCAATGAACTAATGTGCCTGCTTAGGCAAGCACAGGAACCATAGTTCCATCCCTGGCAGCACATACAGTGCCACCCCTTGTCCCCAGGACAAGCTGAGCCTTCTTGCCTAGTGGCTTACATCTGTAATCCCAGCACTGGGGAGACTGAAAACAGGAAGATCAGGCCTGTAATCCCAGCGCTGGAGATGCTGAAAACAGGAGAATGACTATGAGTCCAAGCTGGGTAATGAGACCTGGTAACAACCAAATGCATTGTACAAATAACGTCATTTGTTTTAATAACTGTTAATTGAACTAACATTTAAACACCATATATCTTACATTTAAAGGTTATTTTTAAAAATTAAGGCAAGAGAGATAGCTCAGTGTCATAAACACCAGGTTGGCAAGCATAAGGTCCTGAATTCAGTAACTAGGGGAAAAAAAGGTGTGTTATATATGTATACCAATTCCCCACAAAGAATGTACTGAAAACATGTACTAATTTAAAAAATAATAATTTTTGAAGTTTGTTCTTGCCAGGAAATGACTTTCAGGTTACTGTATCAAAATTAGAAAGTTTATTGCTGTCCTTTTTCCCTACAGGTGTTACAGGAAGCATTTAGTCGCTGTGTGGCGGTCTTAAATCGCTCTAGTAAACCAAGTGATATGTCAGCACAGGTGAGGCTAAAATGTATGGCTCCTAGACATTTACACTAGACTAGTGGCTCAGTCTTGCATATGTGAGAAGCAGCTGAAAGATTCTTTAGCCACGGGATATTTAGCTTCTATCTCTGCCATATTCTTTGAGTTTCACATTCAGCGGTTCTGGCATGGAGTCTGTGAATCTGCTGTTCCAACAAGTCTCTGGGTGAAGCTGGTGTATGGCTCTGTGTGTCACACTTTAGGAATCACTTGTGATGTGTTATCTTCAATATTTTATTAAACTAAAGAGTACAACAGTATTCCGAACTCATGTGTATCCATATCAGATGCAGACATTTGTCATTGTGTCACTTGTTTCTTGTTTGATGTATTTTCTACCCACTTCTGTTATTTTCTTCTTACCTCCTTCCTATGTACTATATTTATTGATGATTTTTAGAGTTACAATAGGTAAGTTATTTTATGGAAAATTTATCATTTTTAGTTTTATGGTGCTTGGATAGAACTGAAATATTTTGCCATGTGAAAAAGCTGGAGAAAAGTACCTTTGTAGAGGCCAGCAAACTTTAAATAAGGACCCTGAGATGAAATTTGAGGCCTTCAGCCTTTTGGTGATTGTTTGTCTATTTGTATTTTAGACAGAATTTTACTGTGTAGTTCAAGCTGGCATTGAACTCACTGTATAGTCCAGGCTTGCCTGAAATCACGCAAATCTCTTTGTCTCAGTTTCATGAGTGCTGTGATTATAGGCATGCATCATGACTTTCTTATCAAACTTTTTCTTTTTTGGGGGGGACCAGGTCTTTTTGAGACAGGGTCACCCAGGCTGGTCTCAAAACTCACACTGATCCTCCTGCCTCAGCCTCCCAAGTGCTGTGATTATAGTCATGTACCACGAAGCCCAGTTTTGTTTTTGTTTTTGTTTTTGTTTTGATCTCTGGGTTTACTTTTTATGCTTTGTGGTTAAACTTTTCAGGTGGTTAAGGCCAAATTAAAGCAAGACCTATATAACAAAACATGTAACTTTTGTATCTGACAAAGTCAGTCAAATCCCCTCAGGATTTACCTTGAAACCATGTACAGGATTTTGTAGAACTTTTGTTAGTGTCAGCTATCTGGATGAGTCACAACCATTGCTTGACCAGTCTTTCCTTTCCTCCTTTTGATGAGGTTAGCTAGGGGCTTATCAATTTTATTTAATCTTTCAAAGAACTAGCTTTTTGACTCATTAATTCTTTTTTTTTTTTTTTTTTTTTTTTTTTTTTTTTTTTTTTTTTTTTTTTTTTGTCTCAATTGAGTTAATTTCTGCTCTGATGTTTATAATTTCCTCTCATCTTTGGGCTTTGGATTTGGTTTGCTCTTCCTTTTCTGGATGACTTAGGTGCAGCATTAGAGTATTTATTTGTTCTTGTTCTGTTTTCTTAATGTGTGAGTTCAGAGTTACAAATTTCCCTCCAATAACTACTTTCATTGCGTCCCATAAATTCCAACCAGTTTTGTTTGAATTTTCATTGAATTGTAGGTATTGTTTAATTTCTTGTTTAATTTCCTCATTGTTTGCTGAAGATTTTGCTGTTTAATTTCCATGTATTTATGGGGTTCTTGTGGATTCTTTTGTCATTTATTTCCAGTTTCATTGCACTGTGGTCAGATAATATGCATGGAATAATTTCTGTTTTCTTGCAGATACTTAAGCATGACCTATGGACTAGTATGTGGTGTATTTTAGAAACTGTCCCATGTGCAGCTGAAAAAATGTGTACTCAGAAGTGGTTGGGTAGAACAGTCTGTATATGTCCACAAAGTCCAGCTGTTCAAAGTTCTAGTTCAGATCTGCTACTTCTTTGCTAATTTTTTGTCTGCTTAACCTGTCTTTTTGGAATAAAGGAGTGTTAAGGTCTCCTGTTAAGATTGTGGTATTAGATATTAAGATTTTTCACGTTCATTAAGATTTGTCTTGTATAACTTGCTGCTCCCGTGTTGGGTGCATACATATTTATGAATGTTGCCTCTTCATCCTGAATTTTTCCCCTAATCAGTATGTAGTGGCCTTCTTTGTTTCGTTTGATCAATCTTGGTTTGAAATTTACACTGTGTGCAAACAGGATTGCTACCTCTGGCGCATGTAGTATTGTTTTCTATCCTTTCACTTTTAGCCTATGAGTTTCTTTATGAGTTAAGTGTGTTTCTTGTATACTGTATATTGTTGGGTTTTGCTTCCTTATCCACTCTGCCAGTCTATTTCTTTTAATCAGAGAATTCAGTCCATTCACATTGATGGTTATAATTGAAATGTATTGACTTATGATTGACAAGATTTTTATTTACTACTGTTCATACCACTTTTTCTCTTGTGTTTAATTGCTGCCCTATTTGGTGGGATCTTTCTGTTCTCATTTGTTGAGTTCGAGTCATTTTGATCCCTCTCTAAAATATTTTTTAGTATACTCTGTAATGTTGGCTTTGACGTCATGAAATTCTTTGGTGATTCCTTATTGTGGAAGTATTTCACTTCTCCCTTGTACTTGAAAGAGTTTTGCCGGGTATAGCAATCTGGGCTTAAATTTGTTTTCATGGAGGACTTGAAGCACTCTGCTCCATGTTCTGCTTGACTTCATGGTTTGTGAAGAGAAATCTGCCGTTACTCTAATGGGTTTTCCTTTAAATATCTGTTTCTTTTCTCTAGAGACTTTTAATATATTATTCTTCTGCTGGATTTCTGGGATCTTGACTGTGATATGTCTGGGTGTGTTTTTAGTTGGATTGATGTTATTGGGAGTTCTGTATGCTTCAGTTACCTGAATGCCAAATTGTTTTCTCATATTTGGGAAGTTTTCTGCTATTACTTCCTCCCATATTCTTTTTATATTATTTATATTGACTCCTTTCTGGTTGATGCCTATTAGTCTTCTGTTATTCATCTTTGCATCGTCTTACAGATGTTGAATTATTTTTCCTGCATACTAGTTGTTTTTAAGAGACCGTTTCTTACCTTTTCACTAGCTGTGACTGTCTTCAAGGTCTGAAACTCTTATCTTCACTTTTGTTTATACAGTGTTGCTAGCTTATGATTGAGATTTTGTTTTCCTGCATATCTCTTTGAAACTGCTTCATGCAATCTATTTCTTTCCTATATCACTCAGTGATTCCATCATTTTTCTATTCTCTAATTTTTTATCAATGTCTTTAGAAGCATTTATTATTTCATTATAATTGTCCCTTTTTTTTCGACTTGAGAGATTTCTGTTCTGATTTCCTCTCTACCTTTCTGCAGTTGTTCATTCACTTCAGATGCTATTAATTCAGAGATGTCTTTTTTTATTTTAGAGGTTAGTTCTGATCTGAGCTCCTCTGTACATTTCTGCGTTTGTTTCTTTACTTCAGATGGTATTAATTCCAAGATTTCAGCTGTGTCATTCCCATTTTCTTCTATGCCAGTGTCTCCTTCATTTGTTCTGGGTTTGCTTGAGGCCTGAGTTTGCATCTTGCTCTTTCTGTCATTTTGTATAGCAGTGTCCTCTGACCTTTGGTGTAGAACTTCAGTGAAGTTATGCCATTAGTGCCTCCTGAAATTTGGGTCTGGATCTACCATGTTTGGTCCAGATGTGCCTGGCTGGGTCTGACTGCTGTGCTCAGCCACTTGTTGCAGTTCATGGAAGTAGGCCCGCTGTGCTCCTCAAGCAAGGTGTTTGGCTCCTAGATTAGCAGGGAGGGTCTGACCCCCAGCCTTTCTGCAGGGAATTTTGCTGTAGGGTTCCACAGCAGATGCCAAGGCTGGCTTCTGAGCGGGGAAGAAGTTTTAGTGAGGTGTGACTGTAGGCTAAGAGTTCCTACCTACATGAAGGCCAGTCCCAGGTTCTGTACAGGGAAGAAGTTCAGGTGGTGCAGAGCTGCAGGCTGAAAGTTCCAACCTGTGTGCTTACTGGTTGGGGTTCTGGGCGGGGAAGAAGTTTCGGTGGTCCGGGCCACAGGCTGAGAGTTCCTACTTGTGGGCCCGCTGGTCCGGGTTCTGGGCAGGGAAGAAGTTCCACGCTTATCAGACTTATGCAGTCTCTTATATATTCTTTGCTTTGTGTCACATATCTTTAAAAATATAAAAATCATTCTTGGCTAACTCTTAATATACAAACCAAGTTATGATTGCTTGGTTCTTGGGCTGTAGTGACTATGGTTTGCTAGTCTTAGAAATCTTACTGAGAAACTGCTGGTATAGTAGAAACCTTGAGCAGTGTATATATTATTCAGAAATTTCTAGTGATTGGATTTCTGCTTTGTTTATTTAAAGTGTATATATATGACTCTTCCCCCCACCCCCATACCATTGTGTTGTCTGCAGGTGTGTGGACACATAAGTAAATGCTATAGTGTAGCTGCTCAGTTTGAAGAGTGCCGAGAGAAGATCACAGAAATGCCTGGCATCATCAAGGACCTCTGTCGAGTGCTCTACTTTGGCAAGGTGGAGTTGACAATCATATTTCTGGATGCAGTTAGCAGTGGTCTCCTTGTCAAGTAGTCAGATTGTTTTCCCAAAATTATTTGTAAGTAAGCTACTTGAATCTCAAAGCATTTTTCATGGAAACCACTGCAGCTAAAGGCTTTGTCTCTAGGCTGATCCACGAAAAGTAAGACTTTAGTATGGCCTATCTAAAGGAAGTTGTTTTCATCTAATTTCTAAGGAAGAGAAGGAGAGAAAATAGAGACCCCTGGAATAGGTCAATCTAATGAAAGTCCAGGTAAAAACTTAAACTTGAGAGTTCGTACTCTGCTTGGTGAGAAGGGCTTTAGAGATCTCAAAACTTGTTACCGCCTAATCCATAACTACTGAGGGAAGAACTATATGACTGGAAAGATATTTTTTTAGAACTGGGCAGGGTGAATAGTGATATAGGGCAGAAATGAAGTGCTGATACTAGACTAGGGTATCCTGAAATAAGGAACCTGATAAAATACCTCCTCATCTGTATCTACTTGATAGCCTTGAGTGAGGATGTATACTCTGTTGCTATAATGAAGTTAATCCTTATATAGTTGCACAAAAAGATCACTAGCGTGTGAGTTGCTATTTATTCCTTATTGCTATTTTTAAAAGTTAAACTAGAAATCAGGAAAGTTATATCTCCATATCTTTGAACACTAGTCTCAGAATTACTAACTTGGTGTCCTGTATCTTAGACCTTTTTATTGACACAAGGTCCCACCATACTCGGCCTTTATTTTTAGCCTTCAAGGGAATTGAAAATGTAAGAAGAGGTATCCTAAATATTTTGAAAATTAAGATAGGCAGCTTGACATGCATTCACAACCATTTTCTCTCGGAATCATTTTTTAACCTGTAAATTCTGTTGTTTTTTTTCTCAGGGTATTCCACGGGTGGCTGCCCTTGGGGTAGAATGTGTCAGTTCTTTTGCTGTGGATTTCTGGCTGCAGACACATCTGTTTCAGGCTGGAATTTTGTGGCATTTGCTTGGTTATCTGTTTAATTATGACTATACACTAGAAGAGAGTGGCATTCAGAAAAGTGAAGAAACAAATCAGCAGGTAACTGGCAAATCTCTTTAGTACTAAAATTGAACCAAAACCAATGAAAAGTGAAACTTCAGCTATCTGGAACCCACATGGAATGTCTATCTATTTTTCATGATAGCAAACGTGGACTTAAAAAAAATTAAGTCTGTTCAAGGCAAAGGAATTTTTAATAGCATATACTGAAATAGTTTAATGTAGTTTAATAGTTCTTACTCAGTCAACTTTATGTGAGGGCTAGCCTCCACAAACACTTGAGTACTTACCTGATTTTTATGGAGGTTATATGTGTCTCACTTTTCCTTGTTCCATGTCATCTGTATACTGCGAGCAGGGAAGTCCACCTACCTGTCCCCTACTTCCCATGCTCCTTCTGAATGTGATAAGACATCACATTGGAAATAAATGAGTACAAAGATTTAATGATTTTTCCTTTAAGTAAAAAAAAAAAAGACAAAATGTAAAAGCTTTCTAATAGCAATTTGAGGTTATCATACTTTTCTTTGTTAAAAATACCCTATATAGTTTGGGTTCCATAAAGTTATTACATTATTATGTAAGATAATAGATTTATTTTAGTGTTTTAATTTTCCTGTAATAGGAAGTGGCTAACAACCTTGCCAAACTAAGCGTCCATGCTCTAAGTCGCCTTGGAGGATATTTGTCTGAAGATCAAAAAACCCCAGAAAATCCAACTGTAAGGAAAAGTTTAGCTGGCATGCTGACACCCTATGTTGCTAGAAAACTTGCTGTGGTTAGTGCTACTGAGGTATGTACTACAGAAGTAGTCTGGGTTTTGATGAATAGTGCAGGAGCCTCTAAATAGTAAAGAAACAATAATAATGATCACTCTAGGAAACCTGAACATTGGAAATAGCACTATTTCAGCCAAGAAATTCAGTTTAATTGTAAGTCGGTGCTAATGATAATATCTCTTTAAATTTAGTTCTCTCAATGGTTATTTGACCTTATGTTTTTTAGCTGTGGAGCCCACTGTGATTTTTTAACAACCTTGAGTCCTGAAGGGATAGGACAAGAAGGACTTTGGTGTGGGGAGGGTGCGGTAAGGGAACCGCTGGCTCAGGCTGCCTTAAGAGTGGGTCTGAGGATTGAACCACCGTCCCCTTTGCCTGGCTGGGATTGCCTGCGCGGGCCCTTAAACTATTGAGCTAAGCTGAAAGCCCCCTTAAGACAAGAAAGTGTCCTGGGAATGACGTTTTTACAGTGGGCAAGTACTAGAAGTCGTAGGACTGAAGCTGGTTTTGCTTTGCTCTTTCCTTCTCTTCCTGTCCCTATTCCCTTTGTCTCCTTCCCCTTCAAGTCATTTTACTTATCTAGTCTTTACCTTTTGAAAAAAAGATCAGATGGCTTTGTGTATGATGGAAGTTATACACTACTCTTCTAGTTTATGGTTACGTAAGTGTAAACTAGAAGAATTTTATTCAAACATTTAAAGAAATGTCAGACATCTGTGTTTATACTTAAGGTTCTGGAGCACTAAACAAAAAGAGAAGCTCATTAGATGACTAAATAGTCATCACCTGTGCCTCAGAACGCCTTAGTGCAGCCTTGAAAACGCGAGCCATCATTCTCTCCATAAATTTCATTTATCTTTATAGGGATATACATCATAAAGATTTAGATTATGTTTTCAAATTTTAAATATAACTAAATAATATGTATATATTCAAAATATGATGTAATTTCTAATAAGTATTTAATGAGAACTTATTACAAGAAGTACCGAATTTTTACCTTAGCAGAACAAATGTTAAGGAATATGAACTTAAACTCAAATTTTACTTTTTTGTTTTTTCTATTATGGCCAGCTCAGTCTGCCCTGGGGGTGGGGCTGGAGCAGGATGTGGGGCTGGGCATCGAACCGCGGTCCATGCAGTTGCCTAAGCTTTCCTAAGCAGGCACTTTAGTGAACTATCTTACAGGCCCACATACTTTTTTTTTTTTTTTTTATGGGACTGGGATTTGAACTCAGGACCTTGTACTTGCCAGGCAGACACTTGTGCCATGGAGCTATCTCCCCACCCCCTGCTTTTTTTTTTTTTTTTTTGAGGATACAGAATTCAGTGGACTTATTATGATATAGTTCATGTTAAGATGTTAGGTAATATTTACATAAAATTAAAAATGACCGACTATATCCATAGGTGTCTAGCATGTCACATAAATGAATAAATAAATATTTTGGCAGTGTTACACTTCACTTGTAATAAGCACTTGATTCCAAACTTTGCAAGGAAAAAAGCATCCCAGTCTGAACCATAAGTTGCATGTAGGAAGGTGCTCTGTTTAGAGGGCTATTTGATGGAAAGTGGCCATGCTGGGTCATGGGCTCCAGGGTCCTCTCAGACCTAAGACCCTGCCAAGGGTGTACACTTGATCTGCCTGATCCCTAAGTTTTTGCTACATATTCTTTTTCTCAGATTCAATTTTTAATTTTAGTTTCACCACTTATTAGTTGTGAGACCTGTGGCAAATAATTTGATATAGCTTTGCTTTTCTCAAATACAAACTTGTTTAAATTATTGAGATACTTACTAAAAACCCGCTGTACTTAAGATGCCTGTTATAGTGCTTGACATACAGTGAATATTTGAAATAAATGACAGCTATTGTCACTTTTCAAATGTTACAATGTATTACTGTTCTGTTTCCTAGATTTTGAAGATGCTTAACAGCAACACAGAGAACCCCTACTTGATATGGAACAATTCTACGAGAGCAGAACTACTTGAATTTCTTGAGTCACAACAAGAAAATATGATTAAAAAAGTATGTTACTGTCTTATAAATTTCAGATTTATTTATTCTGATGGACTCTGGATATGTAAGAGTACTGATGAAACAAATTTGTTGTTTGTAAATTCACTGATAAATCAGTAGCTTTTTGCTGCCTGCAGGTCCATTTAAGAATAGTGTGCCATTTTTAATTTTTTTTTTTTCTTTTTGTGTACTTTAGGGAAGGATCTATAGTGTTCAGGGTCTCACTACTCGATCAGACTTGTAGTGATCCGCCTGTGTTCAGCCTCCCAAGATCTGGGATTATAGGTGTGCACCACCATGCCCAGTGTCAATTGCTTTCTCAGTGCACCCCAGGGGCGGGGCCAGTGCAGCAGGCCAGGTGATCAAATCTGCTGAGCTATTTGGCTGACCCCCCAACTTTTTTTCTGTTGGTGTATGTTTGAACTATATAATGATTACCTTCATTATGGGGAATTGTTATATGTACTTAACACATATTATTTTACATTCTTATTTCTCCTCTCTCCCTTTCCTCTGTCTCATAAAACAGCATATGATGTTACAAAATTATACATTAGAATTTTTTGACTGTTACTACTTAACATATGAGTATCTTCTATTTTCTACCCAAACCCTTACTTTAATCTTCCACTTGAGTCTCCAGTAAATCAAAGTTGTCTCCCAGTATTGAAATTAAAAT
>PVKN010041693.1:0-10501 GCA_004027915.1 Capromys pilorides
CTGGGGGGGCTGGCACTGGCAAGATGGTTCAGTGGTCTAAAGTGTCTGCTTCGGGAAGTTTAGGCAACCGCACAGACCACGGTTCCATCTCTGGCACCACATGCTGCGCCAGCCCCACCCCCAGGGCAGGCTGAGCCAGCCATAATACAAAAGAAAAAAAAAAAATTGGGGGGAGCACAAGGACCCAACTTAGGACCTTGCGCTCGGCAGGCTGGCGCTTATACCACTGAGCTATCTCTCTGGGCCCCACTTAAAAAACCATTAGTGCATTTCACAACATACAATCACTACAGCCACTGTGGGGAATCCGTCCACGTGAACGAACGTCTCACACACACCCCGCTGCCCCAGCGTCGGGCTACCTCGTTTATCTTCTAAGTCCTGATAAAGTCCACTGGAACCATACAGATGCCAGTCAGACTAACAGATGCCAAAGAGGAACAAAACCCACGAGAAGATTAGGGCGGCTCCGGGCATGCTTCTGGGGACGCTACCTCTGCCAGACCGCAGTGACTTCGGGCTCTTATTTTCCTGCTCCCTTTTCTGCTGTACTCTGCTTACCTATTGGGGTTCTCATGTTAGAGGGACCGTGTGCTCTGGAGGGCTCGGGGCCCCATTTACCTCACTTCATGCTGGGGTCTCAAGCTGCATCCATCCACCCACGCATGACCCAAGTTTACCCTTCTTTATGGCAGAGTAGTACTCCATTCTGAGGGCTCACATTTCTTCTGCTGGCTTGCCTGGGTACAGAATGCAAATGAGGACCCAGGGATCTAGAACTTCCCTCATCCCTGAGGCAGGCTGAGCTCTAAGGTGAGGAGTGCGTACCCCAAGAGCGGACGCCCCTGATGGCATGGAGCTGGAACACTTCTCTCCATAACTGGGCTCTGAAAATACAACAGTAAATACACTTTACTGTGCCAGTTTATGGGAGAACTGCCACAACCCATATGGTGGTCTATAGTCAGATATGGCTACTTAAATTTAAATTAATGAGATGAAATGACATTGACAGTTCCATTCCTTGGTTTAAATTTATTTTTGTTCTTTTTTTTTTTTTTTCTGGGACTGGGGTTCAAACTCATGACCTTGCACTTGCCAGGCAGGCACTTGTGCCACAGAGCTATTTCCCCAGCCCCTAAACTTATTTTCACATTTTGGTATTTTTGAGACAAGGTCTGGCAATAGACTATGGAGACACAGGCAGCATAGAAGCTGTAACCTTCAGTGCCTGAGTCTCAGTTTGCCTGCCTGTCAAATGGGGTTGATAGTAAACCAAGTGTGTTTGGTTGTGAGGGCTAGAGGTAGAAACACATGAAGATCGGTCTTTGCCCGGTGCCTGGCATATAATAAAACGCAATTAATGGTTCCTAAGTATGAAAATAATTCTGTGGTTCTACTCAGTTGCTGGCCTGGGACTCAGGTTGATCCTCCTGCCTCAGCTTCCCATCAGCTCAGAATGCTGACTCATTGGTTTAGATCTAAATTAACAAAAACGCGATACATAGTGCTAACACTTCCTTCCCTCAGTAGCGCTGGCCCTACCTCAGGGCCCCTCATTATTCGTGGCCAGCGAGGCCACCTTGGATGGTGCAAAGTAGCTGATAGCTGCAGCCATGTGGAAAGTCCTGAAGCAGGACGTGAGGGAGACAGGGTCTCCCTGTGAGGTCCAGGCCGGCCTTGAGCTCAGCGATCCTCTTGCCTCAGCCTCCAGGGTGCCTGGATGACGGATGTGGGGCACGAGGCCCAGCGTGATGTGGATGTCCTTTACCCTCTGTCGCTAAGCACTCAGAGCAGCCAGCAGGATAGGCATGGAGCTGCGGTGGGGTGCGCCCAGGGTGTGTCCCCTCCCTCCCCGTGCCTCCCTGCATCTCCCCACTGTGCGGGGCGGCCGGCAGCAGCCCTGGGCCAGGCCTGGGCACTGAGGCCGCGGCTGGAGCAGCCCGCCTCTGTGTGTCCTCCTAATAGCACTCTGGGAAAGATGAAAGCCTAGCTGGAGGAGCGGCGGCGGCGGCCTCTCCCCCTAGCGCCCCACCCTCGCGGAGATAAATCACCGGGGCCCATTAGCCCTTCAGGAAGCGCCTCGTAAACCGTAAACCACGAACTCTCTCTGGAGGTGCCCCCTTCCCCGGGCCCACACCTTTGCCAAGACCCCCACGGCTGCAGTTTAACCCTCATGTGTCCTCACTGCCACAGGAGCCCAGAATGGCACTGTCGCAGTCCTCAGCTCAGTCCTCAGCCTGGTCGAGGGGTCGGCCCCCGGGAACACCAGGAGCATCCCAAGGCAGCCGGACAGAGGGCCGCTGTTGCTTTCCACGGGGGACAAGCCCTGCCTAGGACAGAGGAGGGCCATGGAACTGGTCTCCTATTTAGGAGCCTTGGTCGTGTTCCATTATTCACCAGGTGCTGGGCAATGACAGATTTTCATGTGTTTTGACCTCTAGTCTTCACCATCAAAGCGCTTGGTGTGAGTGTTGTCCCCACTTGACAGGCCAGTAAACTGAGGCTTGGGCCCTGCCAGCCATAGCCCGCGCACTTAGCTGCTTTATTTCTTCCTCATCTTTCTTAATCTACCTTGGCCACAAAGAGGGATTTCTGGGTCTTCTAGCAGCTTTCCATCATAAGGGACTCCGGAACAAACAAACTTTTCTTAGTCACCGAGGAGGTGGGCGCAGGCCCCGGGGAAGCAGCCTCGATGCCAGCCTGTGTTTGCACATTTGAAACGTCAGGTCCGGCTCTCTGGGTGTTCGCAGACTTTCACTGGCAAAGGCCACGTGGGACAGCAGGTCAGCCAGCCCCTGGGACACGAACGCTGGCCGTGGGTGGAGGTGGTGGCAAGGGAGCCGGGGGTACATCCTGCCAGGCCAGGGACACGCCGGGGCACCAGCGTGTGGAGCACCTGTGGCCTGTGTGTGGCAGGAGACAGCTGCGCGCTGGCTGCTGTAAGGCGTGTGAAATTTCTGCCCTGGTCCCCAGCACCACTGTCCCCTCGGTCCCTTTTATTGAGGGCTTTGGTTGGGAGTTCTGAGAAGCAGATAAGATGGTTATCTCAGCTCCAGCACAGGAAGCGGAGGTGCGAGCCTCCGGCCGGGTTGGGGGGTCCTGTGCTGGGGGTGGGGGTTGCTGCTGGGGGTGGGGGGCAGGAACGCTGCACAGAGACAGCCTCTCCCCCCCAGTAAAGCATGATGTGGCCCCATGGTCACCAGGTCTGGGGAGAACCCTGGGCCTAAGCAATGAAAAGGCCTGCACTTTCTGGGGAGCCCCTCACCCCAAGCTTTGGTGCTGAGCAGACACACCTGCTCCTGGTCAACCTGAGGGGTATGGATTCTTGCTTATTTGGTCCTGGACATGACTGGACATAGAAGAGACCTGTACAGTTGCTGGATTGATGGATGGATGGATGGATGGATGGATGGACAGATGGGTGGATGGACAGATGGGTGGATGGACAGATGGGTGGGTGAGTGGATGGGTTAGATGGGTGGGTAGGTGGGTAGATGGGTGGATGAATGAGTGGATGGATGGATGGGTGGGTAGATGGGTAGATGGATGGACAAATGGATGGATGGGGGGATGGGTGCGTGGAGGTATGGATGCATAGATGGATTAATACTAAATAGCATCCATGGAAAAATAAATAAGTAGATAGCACCCATGGAGACACCCCAGCTGCCCGAGGCCCATCACCAGCGATGTCCCAGTTCTCAGGGTACACCCCAAGGAGGCGGGGGGCTTCTGTCCCTGTCCTAACAGAACAAGAGATAGGACAAAAAGATAAGGCTACCTGTCAGGGCCCCTCAGGCTTCAGGGGACCCAGCAGCCCCCTGTGAGCAGGAGGACGCCAAGGTTAATGTGTAACTGCGCCGCCTTAGCCCCCAATCTCCAGAACCAACAACAACTTCCAGGGCACCCAGGCAGTGGCTTTTCCCACAGCACTAGGGTTGTGACGAGAGCCTCTCTCCTCAGCTAAGTCCCTTCCCCTTAAAAAAAAAAAAATTCATTTTGAGCTACGTGGGGCGGCATAATGATGTCTGTAATCCCAGCACTTGGGAGGCTGAGGCAACTGGGAGTTCAAGACCAGCCTGGGCTACAAAGTCAGCTCAAGGCCAGCCTGAACTCCACAGGGAGACCATGTCTCAGAAAAACAAAAAACAAAAATCAAAACCAAAAGTTCATTTTCAACCAGGCACTGCTAAGGGGGTCCAGGCGGGAAGTAATTTAAGTGACTCCGCCTGGGCAACCTATTAACTTAGTGAGGCGCTGTCTCAAAACAAAGCAATACTTTTAAAAAGTAAATAGAAAGGGTTGGAAAAGCGGTTCATTGCTTCCTAGGTTCAATCCCACAGTTCGGGCAAAAAAGAAAAGAAAAGAAATATTTGGACTCTACTAGAATCCCAGCACTACAAATAAATAAAGGCACTTTGGAAGCAGCTTTAAAAAGACTCCAAAGAAAAAGTTAATTAGTGCAGGGTTGGCGACAACCGCACAGGGGTTTTTCCCACACACCGAAGGCTCCAGGGGCCTGGTGGGCGTCGCCCCAGCCCTGGCGCCCTTGACTTCAGCAGGGTCCCGGCCACAGTGCACTTTAACGAGTCTGCCAGGGCTGGGGCTCCCATTGTATTTCCGTTTTATGACATCTTTTTATATTCCAGAGGCGAGGATTCTGCATAGAGATGAGCCGGGCTTTTAGGATGGTTTTTTATTATTAGCATTGGGTAAAAAACATCCTTAATGAGGTGGTGGTAAGGGTCGGCCCAGCCCATTGTGGCCCGCGGAGCTCATAAACCTCTGAAAACCCCCTGGGCAATTTATGAGCCCGAGGCCTCCCCTTCCTGACACCGCAGTCCAGGGCGTCTTTACCTTTCGCTTCCTGCAATTTGCACCGCACCCCTTCCGAATTAAGCCTGATTAAGGGTCAATGCACATCAAACCGCTGGCCTCTGAGAGCCTCTGCGAGCCCACCCCACGTCCGTCAGTTTTCCACGGAGTTTCAAGGGATGCCTGGCTCCTGGAAACTGTATTTCTCACTCTCTCTGGAGACAGGATCTCACGCTGTAGCTCAGGCTGGCTTTCGGTGCAAGGCGCTCCTCCTGCCTCACCCTCCTGAGTACTGGGGTCACAGGTGTGTGCTGCCCCGCCCTGACTCCTAGCGATCCTCCGGTTTCCTGTAATCCAAGTGCTGGGATTACAAGCGTGCGCCACCCTGTCCGGATTCCATCGCCGGCTCAGCGCGTTTGAGAGCGGGCAGGTGCGGCTGGTGAGGTCGGGAACCGAACCCTGGCCCCTTCGATTCGCTAAGCAAGCGCTTAGTCGGCTGAGGTATACCGCGGGCCCTTGTATTTCCCTATTTACTGGCAAAGAATTCAACGGTGATGATACCTGCGGGGAGGCGGGGAGGCAGGGAGGTAGGGACCTAATTGTGGCCCAACTGCATGGACTTTAAAGCCGGAGGAACCTCTGGACAGACTGTGATACGATTCGTGCCTGAACTAGACCTCTGGGAAGGCTGAGAGACACCCCCAGGTCCTTGAAAGGTGGAGCCATTCAGCCGTGATAAAACACAAATGCTGTGGGATTCTCCTTAGAAGAAGTTCCTAAAATGGGCAACTTCATAGGGCCAAAGAGTGGGCCCTGGTCGCAGGGGCTGGGGGCTGGGGGATGGGTGGGCAGGTGGACAGCCTCGTCCTGGCTCTGCGGGTGCCAACAGCGCGGGCACGGCTAGAGGATGGCATTGCAGAGCAAGATAGTTAGGAGTGCGTTCTGTGTTCTTGCCACGTCAACGCAAATCAAACCACAGCAGTAAATCAGCTTTCGGGCTGGCACAGCCAGCAGTTTTCACCTTGGAGTCTGGGACTGGAGGTAAAGGGAACCCCACACTCCTACATCTCCCTGTCTGCTTGCAAATCCGATATTGCTGCCTCTTTTTCCTTTCCTGTGGGGGGCGGGGGGCAGGACTGAACTCGAGACCTCGCACTTGCCAGGTAGGTGCTTAGGCCACCGAACTATATCCACGCCCCTTCTTTGCCAAGAAGAGCGTGTGACACCATGCACAGTGGTACTGGCTTTGCAGCGGTGACCCAGTTAAACAGTGTCACTGAATACTCACACTGCTTTTTGTGCTCATTACACTGTAATATCAGCTGTCCCAGAGGGCCTGTGGCTTTCACAGGTCCGTCCCCGCCCCATGGTACTGGGGATTGAATGCAAGACCTTCACACTGAGCTATGTCCCCAGCCCTTTTTATTTTATTTTAATGAATTCTTTCTTTCTTTCTTTCTTTCTTTCTTTCTTTCTTTCTTTCTTTCTTTCTTTCTTTCTTTCTTTTTTGGCTGTAGCACAGATTGAACTCAGGACCTTGCGTTTCCCAGGCAAGTACTTATTCTACTGTGCTGTCTCCCCAGCCCTGAATTCATTTTTTGAGACAAGGTCTTGTTATGTAGCTCAGCCTGGCTTGAATTCACCATGTAGTCCAGAGCAGCTTCAAACTTATAATGCTTCTTCTGCCTCAGCCTCCCAAGGGCTGGGATCCTGGGCATGGGCTATCATTCCCTATTTTGGTTTTTTATGTTTAGGATGGAGTCTTGCTAAGTCACCAAAGTGTCCAGATTGGGCTCAATCTGTAGGTCTTCCTGTCTTAGCCTCCCAGAGTGCTGAGATTACAGATTACGTGCCACCATGCCTGGCTTTTCATTGGTCCTTTTGACTGGATACATTTTATATTTAATTTGAAAATAGATATCTTTATTTCTGTCCAGGGGTTGTATTGGAAAAAACAAAAGTGTAGGTCTTTAAAAATATTTTCATCCGTGGCACAAGTGCCTGCCTGGCAAGTGCAAGGTCGTTAGTTTGAACCCTGGTCCCACAAAAAAATAAAATAAATAAAAAATAAATAAAAAATATTTTCAATGCCTATAATCCCAACACTTGGGAGGCTGAGGCAGGAGGATTGGTGCAAGTTCGAAACCAGCCTAGGCTACAAAAGTGAGTTCAAGGCCAGCCTGAACTGCATAGTGAGACCCTGTCTCAAAAAGACAGAAAAAAGAAAAAGAAAAAGAAAATAGTTTCAGGGCCAGGCATGGTGGTACACACCTGTAATTCCAGCACTCAGGAGTCTGAGGCAGGAGGATCATTGCGAAGTCAAGACCAGCCTGAGCTACAGAGTGAGCTCAAGGCCAGGCTGAGCTGCATAGTCATATTCCCATCTCATAAAGACAAAAAAAAAAAAAAAAAAAAAATTCAGATGTGACTTGCATGTGTTTGGCTCCTAGGCTCTCCGGGGAGATGCCGGAGACTCATGTCCGGTTGTCCCACACAAGCAACAGTATGATCGATCGCCAACATCCTTTTTCATCAAGAAAACCTGGCGATAGCGCTGTGCCTTATGAAGTTACTGTTAGTTCTTTTCTTTTCTTTTTTTGGTGGTACCAGGGATCGAACTCAGGACCTTATGCTTGCCAAGCAAGCACTTACTCCACTGAGCTATCTCCCCAGCCCCTCTGTTAGTTATTTTCATTGCAGCTGACAGTTACTTAGTGAGATGTAAACTATTGCCCAGGTCTTGTGACTGTGCCACTCAATGTACCAAAGAGCCTATGGAGGAGGGACAGCTGTCACCTCTCCGGGTGTGTGACAGGAAGGGCGGCACCGCGGCGCAGAGCGCTAAGTGACTGCTAAGTGCAGGGCCACACAGCCTGCAAGGAGCAGCTCAGGGATTTGGACCCCAGGCAGTGAGTGTCACACTGGACCTCAAACCATGAGGGCATAAAGACATCCAGGGGTGCGTGTGGACGGGGTGGACACCGAGCCACAGGGCTGTCTCTGGAAGCCTGGGGTGGGGGAAGGATGTGGCCCGGATGGCACAGGCCGTTGAGCCGAAAAAGCCTGGGGATCAACTCATTAACCAACCTGATGCTAGGCTGATGAATCTGGCGCCTGCCTTGGGCCATAAAGGAGGGGAGAGGCTTTGGAGGGAAGGGGGGCCCAGCTGCTCCCCTGACCCTGTGCAGTGATTAATGGCTCAGGCTCAGCACCAGAAGCCCGGACTCCAGTCAGAGCTCTGTCACTGGGTCACCGTGGACCCTGGGCGAGGGGCTCGCGTTCTGGAGGGCTGAGTCTCCCTGCCTGTGCCGCGGCCTGAGTGAGGGCGATGATAAAAGGATGAACTGAACTTAACAGTGGCATGCTTAGCCCGGAGCCCGACTCCTGAGGACTGGTGCCAGTGTCCCCGTCCTGGCCACCAGTAATAGTGTTAAAAACCACACCACTGCTACCTGAAGCACTGAGTACACAAAGAAGTCCCTGGGTACCTGGTCATTTCTCGGTGCTAATGGTGACCTCGTACAAGTCACTTTCCCCCAGCCACTGGTCTGGCCCTTGCATTGCCCTGGTTAAGACTCCTCCAAAAAACATTTGCAAAGCAGACTAGTATCCAAAAGATATGCAGAACTCTTACCACTGAATAATTGTTTTTTAAAGACAATTAATTCAATTAAAAATGGGCAAAAAATTTGAGAGGACTTTTCTCCAAAGAAGATATGTCAATGGCGCACCAGGGGATGGATGCTCAAGGCTGGGCATGGCGTGGCCTGCCTGTGACCTTGTGCTCTTGGAGACTGAGATAGGAGGATCACAAGTTCAAGTTAGACCTGACACAAATTTAAAAAGGGCTGGGCATGCATCTTGGGCGAAGACCCTACGTTCCCTCCGCAGTGCCATAGATACCCGCTAGTTGGAACGGGAATGGATCTTGGAAACATGGCACGGGAAGAAAGCAACGCAGCAAAGCAGCCTCTGTGGTTCAATTCTGTTGACTCGGAATATCTAGGACAGGCAAAGCCTGAAACAGCCGTTTCAGGGCCCCGGAAGGGAAGGAGGATGACGGTGCGTGTTCATGAATCCTCTTTTGGGATGGGGAGAGTGAAACATCTTGCATTAGTGGCAGTGCCGGACAGCTCTGCGCCGGCGCTAACAGCCCACGCGGGGCATTTGGAGGGTGGCGTGAAGACCTCCATGTGGCGGGCTGCGTGGAAGATGGACCTGTGGCCCGCATGATCACGTTGTAAAGCACAATGCGGTGTACGGGAAACAACGGTGTCCAGCTGCTAATTTGTTTCTACTTTGTCCTTTGTGGTCTGTATTTCGTGGGCAACCAGACACGTGGCCCCCGTGCAAGGCCCGCCTTTTACGATTGGCTTTCTGGGAAACAAAAGCTAACCTGACTCAAGGAACAAAGATCTTTCTTCCTCTCTCTTTGACCTCTGCAAAGGCTGTGCGGCGGGGAGGGCGCAGTAAGTCAGGAGGGACAGGACCGCTGCGTGATGACGTCACGGTTATGAGCCTGGCCTCGGATCGCCCACGCAAATTGGGGCCGAGCCAGCTGCTCACAGGCTGTGTGACCTTGAGCAAATGTTGTCTCAAGATCTTAGTTTCCTCATCTGAGAAATGGGCACAGTAATAGAATTTATCTAATAGGGAAACCAGAGGAGGTTGGAACAAATGGAAGTAACACTTTTTTTTTTTTTTTGTCTTTTTGAGACAGGGTCTCACTATGCAGCTCAGGCTGGCTTTGGTGTAGCCCAGGTGGGTCTCAAACTCGCAGCAATCCTCCTGCCTCAGCATCGAGAGTGCTGGGATTACAGGCATGCTTTATTCCTTTCTGATGACACAGTCCCACTATATAGCCAGCCCGGTTAGCTTGGACCTTGCTAGCCTCCTGCCTCAGTTTACCGAGTGCTGAGATTTCAGGTCGGCACCACCACACCCAGCTAAGAGGCCTCCTACAGGACTGCCCGGAAGTGATTTCCACTTAACGAGCGTCAGCTGTCAGGTCAGGTTTCTGCAACCGAGATGCACCTGGAAACCAGCCACAAGGGCTTTTATGGTCTTGCGGCGATACCCCAGTGCACTGAAAAATCCACGCTGTGACCGAGCGCGCGAGTCCTCGGCACTCCTTGCCACAGGCGGCGCATCCTGGCCTCGAGCGTGGTCTGAGCAAAAGAGTGTTCCCTAGCGGGGTCCCCGGGGAAGCCAGGCCGCCTGCCCCCACGCGTGCTCCTCTGGGGTGCTGGGAACTGAACTCAGACATCGGCTGAGCAGGCCTCAAGCCCGGGATTCCGTTACGCGTAGCTGCGCCTCTCAGTGTCCCTGCGTCCTTTCATGCACCTGAACAGGGGCTTTGCTGGCAAATACAGGGAGGGACTCCTGAGAACCTCTGAGGATAGCGTTTTCACAAACCGAACCCCGAGGACCCTCTTTTATGTCTGTTTTGGCTTAAGGAAGCCTTCGTTAATAGATGGCATGGATCTGCGTGGCGGACCTCGAGGCTAGCGTTTTCTCCTGGAGGCACAGTGAAAGCTCCCTTGCCTTGGGGCCCAGCCAGCTCTGCAGCCCGGAGCTTGGGATGTTTGATTTTTTTTCTTTTTTTTTTTTTTTTTTTTGTGGGACTGGAGTTTGAACTCACAACCTTGCACTTCCCAGGCAGGCACTTGTGCCATCTCCCTGC
>PVKN010041694.1:0-10501 GCA_004027915.1 Capromys pilorides
AACAAAAAGCCTCTCTCTCTCTCTTTTCTTTCTTTATTTTTTGTTGCTGGGGATCAAAACTAGAACATTGATTATGGTAGGTAATCACTCTACCATTATATCCCCAGCCTAAGACTGAAAGCTCATAAGGAGCTAATGGCTAAATGTATCTTACAAAGATAACTTACAAAAATGTTTGGTTATTGTTATGGTTTGTGTCTATGTGTCCCCCCCCCCCCAAAGTCTCATGTGTCACAGGTGGAGATTTTTGGAGGGGCTAATGTAGGGTATCTGAGGATGGGATCAAGGATATGATGCTAGGATTAAGGATATGAGTGCTACCTGCCCTAAGGGCCTATAGGTATCCTGGATAAGATGTAAGGGACAGAAGGAGGCTTTTTGTTGTTTGGTTGGCACTGGTTTGCTGCTTTCTGTGTTCTGCCGGTCTGCTCTGAGATGCCCCCTCTGTCAGGCCCCCTGCCTTGAAACCTTTATAAACTATGAACTAGATAAACCTTTTCTCCATTAACTTGGGTGTTGAGTATGTTCTGTCTCAACAATGAGAAAAATAACTAAGAAGCTCTTATTTCTTGCAGTAAAGAACTGACTTGGCTGAGCAGTAGGGTGAAGATCTAATTATTAGACTTGAAGAACTGGAGAGACATTTGAACACCTAACAGACCTATTATGCGAAGGTCAGGGCCTAATCTGGAAAAGTCTAGAATCCAGAAACACAGAACGAGGACACTGGTTGGCTATCCCTAACGATCCTAATTCAGTATCTCTTCCATCCTCTAGCACTATAGAGGGGGTACGATTTTCTCAATGTAAGAACCAACTGTCTTAGTTACTTTTCTCTTGCTGAGATAAATACCCAACACCCAAAATTAAGGAAGGAAAGATTATCCAGCTCACAATTTGTGGAGGTTGCAGTCCATAGTCAGGTGGCTCCAAGGCAGGGTGGCATGGCACAGGGGCAACTGTTCAAGGCAGCAGAAGAAAACAAGAGAAAAAGGGGTGGAAGAAGCCTGTTTTCCATTCTTATATTGTGTGCCAGCTAACTACTTTGCCTTTTTCATGCCCTCCTCTTCCACAAGCTCAGGATGTTTACAAAATAAGGACCCTGACCCCCTGCTGAGTTAAACTTCAAACTTCTCAAATTGGCTCAATGTATCAGCCACTACACTAATAACCATTAGGCTAACGTTTTGTTTGACTGTGCTATATCATGCTGTAGGTGTTCATCTTAGGAGTTGTCCTGATGTCTGGCTCTCAAGTCAGTAACTTTAGCTAAATCTTAGTATAACCTTGTTAGAAACATGCTGGGTTCCATAAGGGGGGAGACACCAAGAGAACTGCAAGAAATATCTTGGGTCACAACAGAAGCCAGAGAAGAACCCTGATAATTAGAGTGTTTGACCAAAGAGACTGGAATGTGATCCTATATATAAATAACTCATTTATTTTGGAGCACTTGCTCAGGACATGAGCAGGTATTAAATCCCCTATTAAAATCTTTATGGAAAATTTGTACCAAAGTAATTCTAAAAACCCTAGAAAAAGGTATGTCCATGGCTGGGGAGATAGCTCCGTGGCACAAGTGCCTACCTCTAAAGTACAAGGTAGTGAGTTCAAACCCTGGCCCCGCAAAAAAAAAAAAAAAAGAAAAAAAGAAAAGAGAAAGATATGTCCAATACTCTGTACAGTGGGAATGCCTGAATTTCTCTTATAAATGGCAGAGGCATGATTAAAGAGGTAAAAGGAATTGATATATTATGTAAAGCCAGTTGTCCAAGTAGAGAATTATGCTCCAATGAAAAACCCAGAAGACAGCATTCACTCATTCAGGTCATTAAGAATGCCTGAGGCTGAGCCAGCCACAAAAATGAATAAATAAAGAAACAAACAAACACAAGCAAACAAATAAATAAATAAATAAAATTTTAAAAAAAAAGGGGCCGGCGAGATGGTTCAGTGGTCTAAAGCGCCTGCTTAGGAGGGCTCAGGCGATTGCGGGGACTGTAGTTCGATCCCCGGCACCACATGCTGTGCCAGCGCCACCACCAGGGCAGGCTGAGCCAGCCACAAAAATGAATAAATAAAGAAACAAACAAACACAACAAGCAAACAAATAAATAAATAAATAAAATTTTTAAAAAAAAGAATGCCTGGTAAAAGGAAGTCTAAGACTCATATACTGAATACTATAGCAAAAGAGACTAATGTTGGGACCCTGGTGTGGCACTGGTCCCTGAGACCAGCCAGCTAGTTGGTGGCAAGTTGAAAGTTAACAGACTCCTGTCTTTGAAAAATTAGGAATTCCTCCTCACAGTGATAGATACATATTCTGAGTATGCTCTTCTCTTTTGGTTTTCAGATTCTTTCATCTTTTTGTTTCTTTCTTTTTTTTTTTTTTTTTTTTTTTTTTTTTTTTTTTTTTTTTTTTTTTTTTTTTTTTTTTTTTTTTTTTGTCTTTTTGAGACAAAGTCTTGCTATGAAGTTCAGGCTGGCCTTGCGCTCACTTTTGTAGCCCAGGCTGGTCTCCAACTTGCACCAATGCTCCTACCTCAGCCTCCCACAAGTGCTGGGATTATAGGTGAGTGCCACTACGCCCGGCTTTCTTTTCTTTTCTTTCTTTCTTTTTTGTCTTTTTGAGACAGGGTCTCACTGTGTAGTTCAGGCTGGCCTTGAGTTCACTTTGTAGCCCGGGCTGGTCTTGAACTTGCAATGATTCTCTTGATGCAACCTCCCAGGGCTACAGTTGCATGCATGTGCCACCATGCCTGGCTAGGCCTGCAGTCTTGCCTAAGGCTTATAGGATTAGTTTATGGGCATCTAATCACATGCAGCATTGTGTTCAACCACATCACAGTGAATGAGTTGTAGACTAGCCCCTTTACCATGGGATTCACTAGTAATACCACAAAAATATTATCCTAAAGTGACCAGCCTCATAAAATACTGGACCAGACTTTATAAGCAGAGATGAAGTACAAGCTCACAGAAAACACATTGAAAGAATGATGTGGTGTTCTTAAGCAGTGCAGACTATGTATTAAATCAGACTTTTGTATGGCCTTATGTCAACAATAGGAAGAATATGGGAGTCTGAGAATCAAGGCATGAAAGCAGGAATGATTCCACTTGTCACTTTCAAATAGTGCTTTAGACCCCTTCTGGCAGGTTTTGTACTGTCCATTCCTGAAACTCTAGGCTTTGGCAGAAGTGCAATTGCAGATTTTCAACAGGGGCACTATCCTGCTGACACAAGAGTTGCATTTTACTAAACGTTATACATAACTGCCAGCATGACAGTATGGCGTTTTAAATTCCTTGAGCCCATAGACTAGAAGGCAAGAAAAGCCACCACCCTGCAGGAGTAATTTACGCTGATCAGCAGGAGGAGACAGACTACTGCTGTATTGAGGGAATATGTGTTGAGCCCAGTTTATCCAGCTGACTGTCTCCCAGGATTGCTTTGATGTGCTGTTAATGTGAGTTCATCGCTATAGCGATTGCAGACTAAGACTCTTATGATCATGAAGAACCCAGGCTGCCTAGAAATGTAGATTTGGGTCACATCATCAGCCTTTCTAAATCACCAAGTCTGCTGAAGTGATAGTGAGTGAGAGACTTCAGAAGGGACCAGGAAGAGGGGAGATCAGTTGCTGCTCTGCAATGAGGGCTACAGGTTTTCTCGTTATTTTCTCACTGAATTTCCCCTCAGGAAGAAAGAACAGGAAATATGGAGGAGCCTCTCTCCAATTTTTTTTTCTTTTTGAGACAGATTCCACTATGCAGATCCACTGTGAACTCACTTTGTAGCCCAGGCTGGCCTTGAACTCATGGCAGTCCTCCTACCTCAGTCTCCTGAGTGCTGGGATTACAGGTGTGTGTGACCATGCTTGATGTAAAGTTTTTCTTTTTCCTCTCTCCAAATTTTGAAAAGTAGAATTGCTTTCCTTTCAATTTCATTGAAGAGTTTGAGAAAAGTTGGTATTAAATCTTCTCTAAATTTCTTGTAGAATTCTGCTGTGAATCCATCGGGGCCTAGGCTTTTCTTTGTTGATAGGTTTTTTTTTTTTTTTTTGATAGGTATTTTATTACATTTACAATTTTATTTCTCATTATTGGGTTATTCTGAGTTTGTACATCTTCTTGACTCAGCTTTGGCATTTTTATATGTATCTAGGAAACACTCCATTTCCTCTGTGTTTTCTATCCTGTGAGAGCAGAGATCGAACTGTGGTCCCTGTGGTTACCTAAGCAGGTGCTTTAGACCACTGAGCTATATCAGTGGACCCTCTTTCTTTTCTTTTCTTTTTTTTTCTTAATGTATTTGGTACAGGGTTTTAGGGTCTTGCTGCACAGATTAGATTCATAGTGATCCTCCTGTTTCCAGCCTCCCAAGTACTGGGATTACAGATGTGCGCCACCACATTTTTCCTTTTTTTGATTGGGTTGGCTAGGGGTTTATCAACTTTATTTATTCTTTCAAAGAACCAACTTTTTGATTTATTTATTCTTTGTGTTGTTTTCTTTGTCTCCAATGCATTAATTTCTGCTCTAATCTTTATAATTTTCTGCCTTCTTTGGGCTTTGGGCTTGACTTGCCCTTGTTTTTTCCAAGAGCTTGAGGTACAGCATAAGATCATTTATTTTGGAGCCAGTGAGGTAGTTCACTGTTTAGGTAAGCTTAGGCAAGTTCAGGGACTGTGGTTCAATCCCCAGCACCATGTATGTGTGAGCCCTACCCTCAGGGCAGGCTGAGCCAGCTGAAAAAAAATCCAGATCATTTATTTGGGCTTGTTCTGTTTTCCTAATGTGTGAATTTACTGCTATAAATTTTCCTCTTAAGACAGCTTTTATTACATCCCGCAGGTTTTTATAAATTGTATCTGCATTTTCATTTGATTGTAGATATTTTTTAATTTCTTCTTGAATTTAATCTGTGACCCACTGGCTGTTTAGGAGGTTGTTATTTAATTTCCATGTGGTTATGGTGTTTTTGTAGTTTCTTTTGTCAATAATTTCCAGTTTTATTGCACTGTGATCAGATAATATGCATGGGATAATTTCATTTGCTTTGTATTTACTTAAGAGTGCTCTGTATGCTAGTATGTGGCCTATTTTGGAGAATGTCCTGTATGCAGCTGAGAAGAACGTGTATTCTGTTGCTGGGTGAGATACTCCAAGTCAATTTCTTCACAAGTTTGGTTTAGTTCTCTTATTTCTTTCCTGATCTTTTTGGCTTAGTTGATCTATCTCTTTGTGATAGTGGTATGTTAAAGTCTTCCATTACTATTGTATTATTGCTCATTTGATTTTTGATGTCTGTGAAAATTTGTCTTATATAGGAGGGTGCTCCTACATTGGGTGCATATATATTTATAATTGTTGTCTCTTCCTTTTGCAGTTTCCCCTTAACAAGTATGTAGTGACCTTCTTTACCTCTTTGGATGATTTTTGGTTTACAGTTGATTTTGTCAGCAACCAGGATAGCCACCCCTGCTTTCTTCTGATTTCCAGTGGCATGGAGGATTGTTTTCCATCCTTTGACTTTTGGTCTGTGAATTTCCTTTTTTTTTTTTTTTTTTTGTATTTTAGGGAAGAATCTACAGGGTGTTCAGGGTCTCTACTAGACCATGTCAGTGAACCCCAGGGGCAGGGCTGACACATCAGGCCCAGGGATTGAACCCCTGGCTCCTGCACACGCTTGCAGACACTTTAATCTGTTGAGCTATTTGGCTAGTACTGTGAATTTCCTTCTAAGTTAATTGTGTTTCTTGTATTCAGCATATTGTTGGATTTTGTTTCTTAATCTACTCTGCCCATGTGTTTCTTTTGATTGTTGAATTGAGGCCATTTATATTGATGGTTATAACTGATAAGTATTGACTTATCTTTGCCACTGTTATTTTCCTGTTACAGGTTTTGTACTTTTTCTCTTCTTAATTACTTACTCTGTTTGGTGGCTACTTTCTGTTATTCTTGAAGCTGTGATCATGTCTACCTCTTTCTAGAATATCTTATCAGTACTTTTTTAGGGTTACTTTGGTGGTCATGAATTTCCTTAATTGTTCTTCGTCATGGAAGGATCTTATTTCACCATTGAATTTGATAGGTAGTTTTGCAGGGTACATCAATCTGGGTTGGAAATTATTTTGTTTCAGGACTAGAAATACTTCCCTCCAAGATCTTTTGATTTCATGGTTTATGTTGAGAAATCTATCGTGATTCTGCTGGGCTTGCCATTGTAGCTGATCTGTTTCTTTCCTCTAGCAGCTTTTAAGTTTTGTTTTTTTGTTTTGTTTTGTTTTTAGTGCAGGGTCTCACTACACAGCTCAGACTCTAGTGGTCCTCCTGATTTCTGCCTCCCTAGGGTTGAGATTACAGGCATGTGCCACCATACCCAGACTCCATCACTGGCTCAGCATGACTGGGGGTGGGGCTGGTATGGCATGTGGTTCCAGGAATTGAACTCTGGCCCCTGAGCTTATGTAAGTAAGCATTTAGTCCACTGAGCTATACCTCTGGCCCTTCTAGCAGCTTTTAATATTTTATTCTTTTGCTGAATTTCTGAGATCTTGGTTATTATGTGTTAGGTATAGATTTATTGTGATTATTGCTGTGTGGAGTTCTATATGCCTCACTTAGCTGTATGTCAGTTTCTTTTCTCATGTTTGGAAAATTTTCTGCTAGCACTTCTGAAAATAGTCTTTTTATGTCATTTGTGCTGTCTCCCCCTGTTTTGTTGGTACCTATTGTTCTTATGTTATTTTTCTTTTAGTTATCTTGAAGCTGCTGATTTGTTATTTCCTGATTCCTTGTTAGCATCAAGAGTTCTTTTATTTCATGTTCATTAGCTGCACCACTGTCTTCAAGATCTGAAAGTCTATCTTCAGTTTCATTCAAGTGATTTTGTCAGGTTTCAATGGCATTCTTAATTTCTTGAAAAGCTTTTGAATCTGTTCCATGCATTTTAATTATTTCCTGTATTGTTCAGTGTTTTCCTCATTTTTCTATTCTCTATTTTTCTATCTATGTCTTCTTTAGTTGTACTGAGCAATTCTTTTGCCTTGTTGTCCTTTCTTTTTGGACCTGAGAGATTATTTCTGACCTTATTTCTTCTATATCCTGATGGACCTTTTTCTTTACTTTAGTTGCTATCAGTTCAGAGACTTCAAGTGTCTGATTTCCAAGTTCTTGCTTGTCTTTGTCTCTTGGATTTGTTCTGGGTTTGCTAGAGGATTATTACCTTTAGCTTCTGTGTTTTGGCATTTTTGAAGCTCCAGTAATCACTCAGAGTCCCACAGGCCCTCCAGAGTCTGCCAAAGTTCATAAATGGCTTCAGGAAAGGGCTGTGCATGCTTTCACTGAGCCCACAGATCACAGCTCTCCTGTGTTCTTCAGGCCACTCAGAGTCTTCCTAAGTTCTTGAAAGGTTGGACTGGCTCCAGCAGAGGTACCACACCTGGGCACTGGGAGCTAAGGAAGGTGAGTCCTTACCAGAGTCCCGCAGGCATCACTTCTTGGCCTTTTGGCTAAGATCAAGTGTAGAGTCCTGCAGGATGCCCAGAGTCCACTAAGGTTTTTAAATGGCCTCTGTCCTTTCAAATTGTCAGTATGTATTAAAATATTTTGTGCCTAGATATGTGTCTCATTCTGAAGCATCATCTGACTTCATTACTATCCAAAGATAAGAAGTTGGTAACAATTAACAGTGTTTGGGAAGGCTGTTGGTTTATTTGAAAATTAGAAACCATTAAAATATTTTGCTGCTTTTTAAGTCAATTTGGAGAGTTATATTTTTCTAGGAACTTATTTTTAATTAATTCTTTAGAGAACTGAAGATTTTATCCAGGGCCTTCACATTGAGCTTCAGCCCCCTGCTCTCTGTCTCTGTCTGTCTGTCTGTCTGTCTGTCTGTCTGTCTGTCTGTCTCTCTCTCTCTCTTTCTCTCTCTCTTTCTCTCTCTCTTTGTTTGCAGTATTGGGGTTGAACTCAGGACCTTGTGCTTGCCAGGCAAGTACTTATGCCATTGAACTATATCCCTGCCCCTGCCCCAGCCGTTCTATTTTGAGACAGCCTCTCTCAATTGCTCATACTAGGGGCTGGGGAGATAGCTCAACAGTCTAAATGCCTACCTGGCAAGTGCAAGGGGCCAAGGTTTGATCCTATATGCTGTGCTGGCCCCAGGGCATGCTGGCACATGTCTGTAATTCCAGCACTGGGGAGGCTGAGACAGGAAATTACTATAAATCTGAGCTGCATAGTGAGATCCCTACAAAATAAGTAAATAAAAGATTTTTTAAAAAACTTTTAAAATTTAAATTGCCCAGGCCAGACTTGGACTAGTGATCCTCCTGCCTAGCTTCTCATAGTGCTGGTATTATAGGCATGTACCACCACAGACAGTTTGTTCCATATATTTTGTTTTCTTTTCACTCTATTGCTTTTTAGTTCACTGAATATTTTTTTATCATTCAGTACTTTTATCAGTTTGTTATGTACACTTTTATGATTCTCTTCATTTTGTCACATGCTTCATCAGAATGTTTGTGTTTTTATTTCTTAAATGAAAAAAGGATTTTACAATATTTTAACCCTGTTTACTTCTCTCTGTACTTTTGTGCTAATGATATGTATTTTAATTTTATACATATGTTAATCCTACTATTCATTATTGATTAGACAGTTAATAAGAATCAATAGTTTGTAAATACTTTAGTGCAAGTGCTTTTTGTTTTTTTATGTATTTGGTACAGTGTCTCCCTACACAGCTTAGATTCATAGTGATCCTCCTGTTTTCAGCCTCTCTAGTGCTGGGATTACAGGCGTGTACCACCACACCCACTATCGGTCGCCAGCTCAACATGCCTGGGTGGGGCTGGTGGAGCCGGTGGGGCCTGCTCATGGTGTTAGGGATTGAACCTTGGTCCCTGTACTTGCCTAAGCAGGTGCTCAGTCAGCTGAGCTATCTGACTGGCCCACTTTTTGATTTTAAACACCATAGTTTTACTGGTTCCTGGACTTTAATGCTTGAATCATATAAGCAGATAAAATATGTATACTTCTGTGTAATTTTTTGAAATTATTCCAAGGTTTACATGTATCAGTTATTTTTTACTTCGTATTGATATGATTAGAAAAAAATTATATCCATTCTCCACTTAATACATATTTTAGTATTTGTATTATTATCATTAAGGCTGCTATGAACTTTCTTGTTCAAATTTTTTTATGGAAATGCACCTATGTTATTCTTGGGAGAATGCTTAGAATTTCTGGATCATAGAGAAAATATGTACTTGATTAGAAATTAACACTCAGTTCTCTAAAGTGAGAGAATTGTTTACAGTCCCACCAGCAGTAATTAAGAGTTCCAGTGGCTCCACAACCCTATAAACATTTGATGTTATTAGGGCTTTTCACTTTATTTGTCCTAGTGCAAGTATAATGACATCACAATGCAGCTTTATTTGTATTTTCCTGATGGGTAATGATATTTAGTAGTGACCATTCCATGTCTTTTTTAAAGCATTTGCTCAAATAATTTGCACATTTTATATTGGGATGTTTGGGGAAAAAGTAAATAAATTATGATGTTTGGGTTTTTTTACTGAGAAATTTTGAAAGTTCTTCACAGAGTGAGGACACACACATACATTGTACATATCATCTCTCAATAATACATTGGAATGTTATCTTCCCAATCTGTGCTATGTCAGTCTATTCGTTTACCTAACAGTATCTTCTTTTTCAAGTGTGGTTTGCATAAAATACAATAGGGTTGGGAAGATAGCTCAGCGGCATAAGTGCCGGCCTGGCATGTGCAAGGTCCTGAGTTCAATCCCTAGTACTGAAAAAAAAAAAAAAACCAAAAAGCATGAAATAAAGTGCACAGGCTAACTTAGCTTCATGGATTGTGACAATGAAATATTCTCAGGTAACCAGCACCTCAAACAAAATGTAGAACAATTACATTATCCCTTATCATGCTTTTAGTCACTGTGCCCTACCAGAGGCAAACACTGACTTCTTTTGTTTAAATTTTGTGTTGAATTTATGTAAGTGGAAACACAGTAAATTTGTAAATGGACTTTTATAGCACCGATTGCCTTGTTTTACTCAATTGCATTCCTTTTAATGGCTCTGGAAGGAACCCAAGGCATCACACATGCTAAACAAGGGCTGTGCTACTGAGCTACTAGCTGTTCTTGGTACTTTCTTCTGGTTTTTGAGACAAGGTCTGGCTTGGTTTCAGAGCCAAGCTTCTAACTTTGGATCCTCCTGCCTTGGCTTCTGGAGGAACTGGCATTATAGGTGTGTGCCAGTATACTTAGCAGGTTTTTTTAAAGAGAATTTTAGGGCTGGGGATGTAGCTTAGTGGTGTCTACGTGGCAAGCACAAGGTTATGAGTTCAATTCTTGGTACCCCTCCCCCCCCAAAAAAAAAGAGGGAATCTTTAAAAAAATCAATAAAAATGATGCAAGATTTCAAAAATAAGTTGATAGGAAAT
>PVKN010041695.1:0-10509 GCA_004027915.1 Capromys pilorides
AGCATCTGAGTTAACACATCGGCTAAACTCCTTAGAGCAAGGGCATGCCATAGCTGCTCCTTAAGCTTGTTAGAGGCTTGGTTACACTGTCTATTCCACTCTGAGAAATCATGATCTTTTTCCTCTAGCTTGTCAGAGAGGGCCTTTGTGATTAAAAATTGAGATTCCAAACAGGATAAAAGCCTACAATGCCTACAAATTCCCTAGCTGCTTCCAGGTCTTCAAATGGACTACATGACACATAACCAGTTGACTTTCTTTGAGAAGACTACATTGTCCTTCAAATAAATTATAAAATGTAAATATTGTACTATTTCTTTGGAAACCTGTACTTTTTCTTACAAAGTTCATATCCTCTTCAACCAAGAAATTTACAAACTTCACTATGCTTTCAAAGTATTAAGGTACCCATTATAACTGTGTTAGTGCTTATTTGATTTTTTATGTCAGTATTTGCTTTATTAGGTGATATGTATGTGCCCTGTAGTTCGTGCATATATATTTATGATTGTTATCTCTTCTTGTAGTTTTCTACAAGTATGTAGTCTCCTTCTTTATCTCTTTTGATCAGTTTTGGCTTGAAAGTCACATCGTCTGTAAATAGAATGGCTAGCCAGCCCTGCTTTTTTCCAGGTTCCTTTATGTGGAGTATTGTTAAATATTTCTTGATCCATTCTGCCAACATATTTCTTTTATAGATGAATAGACCATTTGCATTGATAGTTGTAATTTGGCTTGTTTTTGTCATATAGTTTTCTTGTTGATGGTTCCCTGTCTTTCCCCTCTATTTAATTTCTTCCCTTACCCAGAGGCTTCCTTCTGTTGCCATTTTTGGAATTTTGGACTTTATTCTCTTTTTATAGAATATCTTTTATTACTCTTTATAGTGCTGCTTTGGTTGTCATGAATTTCTTCAGTTGTCCTTTGTCATAGAAGTATTTTATTTCTCCATTAATTTTGAAAGTTAATTTTGAAGGGTATATCAATCTGGGTTGAAAATTGTTTTCTTTCGGAATTTGAAATACTTCATTTCAAGCTTTCTTTGATTTGGGGCTTTATGTTGAAAAGTCTGCTGTGATTCTGGTGGGCTTTCTTATATAGTTGTTTCTTTTCTCTAACAGCTTCAAATCTGTTCTTGGTCTGAATTTCTGGAATCATTATTATATGCCTTAATTTAGAATTATTTTGGTCATGACTAAGTGGAGTTCGGTAGGCCTCATTTACTATGTGTCAAATTTTATCCATGCCTATGTAGCCTTCTTTGGGAAGGCTTTTCCATGCTATTAATTCTTTAAACAAGATTTTTTATATCATTTGTGCTGACTCCTATATTTTCATTAACTTCAATATTACATTGTTCTTTACATCACCTTACAATTATTGGATTATTTTTTCATGGTCCTTTACAATTTTTAAGAGATCTTTCTTTTTGTGGCCATTAACCATGATCTTGTCTGCTACATCTGATATTCTATCTTCCATTTGTTTAATATAGTTTTGCAAACTTTGAATTTTTTCATTTCCTGGATATCTTTTTGAATCTGTTCCATGCATTCCATTTCTTTCCTATATTTTTAGAGCATTTTCTATGCTCCTCTATTTATTTATCTGCCTATTCTATATTTGCTGAGCAAGCCCATTGTGATCATCATCTGTTTTTTACCTAGGAGATTATTTTTCTTTTAATATCCTCTACAGCCTCGTGTATACATTTTTTCTATCATCATTCTAGTGAATTCAGGTAGATGGCTTCTGATTTCCTCTATCTCATTGTGCCCCAGGATTTCTTTTGGTGGGCTGAAAGTTGCCCCAACCTGTACAAGGATCGTGGTCCTGCAAGGGGCGAGACAGGAAGTTAAGAAAAACTGTAAACATATAATAAAAGGGAAGCAAGGACCAGGTGGGACTTGACCTCTCTGTTGGAGAGGCAATGACAACCCAGCATGGTCTGCCTCATATTTATACACCCTATAAGGGGGCGACGCACACAACAAGGCCAAAAGTATAGGGTTTCAGTATTTTGCTGAGAACACTGAAAGCAAAACATTCTCAGCAATCTGTGCTGTAATCACAAGGCAGAACACCAAGGCCAACATCTGCTGGACTGATCTTGCTCTAGTCCTAACAGCTTGTTGACATGCATGGCTCGCCTCTACAGCCCTGTGTTCTTAGGAGTGGCCTTGCTCTAGCCCCAAGGAGTTTGTCTACTTCCAGTTCTGCCATGGCTCATCCATTCCCCACAGGGAGTCTGAGATTGCACTTTTCTCCTGTGTCTTGTCATTTTCCATTTTTGAATGTGTTTTCTGTATTGTATTTTTCTTAGGTACTTTATCATTGGTATCAAATTTTCCTAGGAAATACCTATTCCTCAAAGATACCTTCTGTGTGTAACTGGCAGTGGGTCTTTGTTCCAACATCCTGTCTTCCCACTTTATTAGCGATGAGGTATTGTTATCTATTTGGCTCAGCACCCAGTCCATTGGCACTGGGCTACAGGGATGATTGTATCCCCAGATTGTCACAGTGTTATTATACAAGGGAGAACTACTGATTATAACAAGTGTAGCATCTTGGCTAAAGTAGTACAATTAGCAATAATATCGTCAAGCCCAGTCTGGAAACTGACAATGTGGTAACTACTAATTTTATATCTCTAATCATAGGAGCAAGATCTATAGTCAGGTAACATCCAATATAGACCAGTAATTTTTATGCAGTGGTTTTCCCCTTGATTGGATGTTTTTATCCTGTGAGCACGGGGAATTTATGAGGCACAGGAAGCAAAATAGTGACAACTAAAGAGAAATAGAATAGAAGCAAGGCTGATGGACTAAGGATGATCATCCAAACTTTGGGAAGCTGAGAAAACAGAGAAAGGATGAGAAGGCAACAAAATTTTGAAGCAAAAACAGAAAAACTAGAGACAGTATTCATTTACCAGTAAATATCAATGAATACAAAAATAGCATTGAAGAAAGAGAGAGGCAGGAGAAAACAAACCAAACAATAAGTCAAAATCTGGGCTGGGGATTTAGCTCAGTGACACAGCCCCTACCTGCTAAGCATGAGGTCCTAAGTTCAATTCCTCTGAGTCCCCACCACCAAAGTCAAAATCTGTATATGCCCCCCCAAATTTAAAAAATAAAAATAGGAAAAATATTTTTTAATCTTGCTGGTGCCCCTGTGCAGTCTTAGTTACCCCTGTGAAAGCCAGAATCTGCATGAAGTGACTCCACCACATCTGCAGTACAGTTGCTGCTGGGCGCGGGGCTGATCTTGGCAACACTGTGAGCTGGTCATAGGAGTGGGGTGCCCTTGTCCACAGTCAGCCAAGGCTGTTTGCCAGTGGGTCGCAGAGCAGGCAGTGGTGCCCTTATCCTGCCCAAAGCCACTTGTCCAACTGGCCATAAGGTGGGGGGCAAAGGGGTCCCATCTCCAGCCAAAGCCCCTTGCTTGCTTGTGCTTCTGGACTCAGGTGGGGCAGGCCCTTGTCCTGCCACAGGCCAAGGACACTTGCATCCAGTCACAGAGCAGGGGGCTGCTTCTGGTCCCTTGCTAGGGCTAAGACTGGCTTTGGCATTCCCCGAATTGGAGTTTGGGTCCAGCTCCTGCCTGTCAGCCCACTGCTGTGGTGTCCTACGCCCCACTCCACAGTCTACTGTGACATAGGGAAAGAAACTCCCCACCTGAAAGACATGTGGGGTGAGTTCTTGTTCTTTAAAACTGAAGAATAAAATTTAGGAACAACAGAAATCAAGAGCAGAATATATTTATTGTGGGAAAGAAAGCTTCTGTCTGAGAGAGAGACAAAAGGGAACCTGTCTTTTTAAAGGGATTTTTTTAAACCATGAGGTTAGGGGCTGGCAAGATGGTTCAGCAGTCTAAAGCGCCTGCCTAGGAAAGCTTAGCAACCACAGGGACTGAGGTTCGATCCCGGGCACCATATGCTGCACCAGCCCCACCCCCAGGGCAGGCTGAGCTGGCCATAATACAAAAAAAATAATAAATAAATAAATAAAATAATGAGGTGAGAAAGATCTAAGGTGGAAAACATGGGAACTCATGAGGGGGGCATGAGATGGGACAAAACTATGCTCAGCCAATAAGATTACAAGCACAATTTGCTCAGGTAAAATTGATTGCGTTAGAATCAAATGGCAAAGGGAGGCAGGTAGCAAGTGGACAGAAATACAAAATAGGGACTTCTCCCGTAGGAGTTTGGGATAGTGACTCCTGGCTTTTTCAAGGTAATAGATACCTATTTAGAATATCAATACCTGATATCTATCTCTAGGGAGGTATGTGGCTGCATTTGTTTGATCTTTTGTCTTGATGTCTGGCCTGCAAGAGGAGTGCCTGTCTCCCACAGTTGCAAGGTATCTTGTCTTCCACACATGCCCCTTGAGGGCCCTGCCCTGTCTGACTGCCTAACCCAACTGCCTACAACAGTGGGGTAAGCCCTGCCCTCATTCCACAGCCCTTCAATGCTTCTGCCAACTGGCATCAAACATACTTGGTCAAATTATAGCTTTGCTAACACAAACCTTCACCTGGGTCTATGAATGTTAACATCACTAAATTTCAAAAATGAAACACTTCTCATAATTGCTTAGAAAGAAAAGAACTGTAGACTAAAGCACCTGTATCTCTATACTGTGCCATTAGTTGCCACTTTTGGTTTCCCTACTTAGAGAACCTATACTTAGCACCACTGTCCCAGGAGACCCCATGTGCATTTCAAGATGATCTAGCTCTGAGACTTAGAGGAGACAAAAATGCATTAGGCTCTCTGAATGCTGTCCTTCAAGCTGGTAGTACAAGCACTCCAGATGTGGCAGCTCACACTGGGGAGCCACGGGCTAGGCAGAAGATACTGCCCTTATCTCTGTTCCACAGATGAGAAAATAATGCATTTGGAGGGTGGGGGTGTGCTGCAGGCTCCACATGAGACAGAGAAGAATGTTGCCTGCTGTCGGCTGCTTGGAGCCTGGCCTCCAGCATAGTTGCTGCCTCTGCCTGCAGCTTGCTATGCAGATACCTGGCTTTGTTCTGCTAGGAAGCCAGCGTTCAGCTTCAGAGGACTCAACAAGATGCTGCTGATCCTGGGTTACTGCTCTCAATGCCTGGGCTTCCAGGTGGCAGGACCAAACACTGCCTCTTCCCAAAGCAGAGCACAGGATGAGGTGTCCAGGCTTTGTGGAGTGTGCCCTGATCAATGAGCCCTCGACCGTTCTTTTCAGGTTTCTCTCAGTCACCTGTTATTTTCTCTGTACTTCACAGGCCTCTTCAGAAACAACAGAGCACAAAGACAGAGGGAGTTCAGATGACTTCATCTTGGTTTCCAAGGAAGATGATGAGGGCACTGCCAGGGGACCCTTCTCAGGCCAGGCCCAGCCTCTTCGCACCCTCAGAAGCACATCTGGGAAAAGCCATGCCCCAGCCTGCTCCCCGCTGGTGTTCTCAGACCCACTGATGGGTCCAGCTTCAGCTTCTTCCAGCAACCCCAGCTCCAGCCCCGATGATGACAGCAGCAAGGATTCTGGCTTCACCATTGTGAGCCCTTTGGATATTTGACCACAAAGACCCAGCTACCCCCTCAGGGGCCTCAGGGCTTTCCCAGTGGAGATTCATCTGAAATCAGCACTTGTTTCCCAGCATGCATTTGGCATTGATTACAGCCCTTTAGAACCCTTTTGACAGAAGTAAATATGGCCACAGAGCACACAGCTACTGTGCTCACCAAAATGCAGGCAGGGCTTTCGGGGTCCTCTTGACCCACTCGCTCGACTTGCACTGAAGTGGAGCTAGATTAAGTGCTCAGCACCACACGCTCTGCATCACTCCTCCCCCACTAAAGGATCTGAGCACCCTATCAGTTAAGGTAGGGTAAGTTTTAAATCTTACCTCCCTCAATACATTAGCCACAGAAAAACTGGCCTATAGCAAGAAGAAAATTACTCAATGAAAATCTATCTCAAACAACTTTCCTATCTTCGGAAGCCACATAGTAGAACCAAGTGCAATAGGTTGAATAGGAATGAGTAGATTCCAGAGCTAGGGAAAACCTGTTATTGACTTCTCAAGTTACAGTGGTCTTTAGGAAAAGGGTCTAAATTTAGGAGTCACACTTAAGTGTGACTTAGTGTTAAAGAATACATTTACAGTCCTCAGGCTTGAATAGACTCTGACCATTACCACTTCTTCCAAAATAATTGTATTTTACCTCTTAGACCCTTTCCTAGTCAGAAAAAAAGGTTGCTTCAAGCCAGTCTCAGCTGCACTGATTCAGAAGTTGCAAGAATATTATTATCCCTAGCTTTGATTATGGGATAAACAACTATCAGAGAGCCGATTTTCCAATAAATACAGCTCAACTAGAGAGACTTTATAAGAGAGGAGTAAGGGAATACCCATGCTGGGTCCCCTCTATGGCCTTAAGATAGCAGCGACAGGGAATTAGACCAAGAGCCCCTTCTGGGGAAGCAGGGCTTCCTAGAGAACATTCCAGGTGCCCGGAGGGTGCAGGGTTTCTAAGTAGCTCTTTCCCTCCCTGCGCTTCAGTTAAAAGTGCAGGTTCTGTGCTGAGCTGTGAACTCTGCACCCAGGGCGCCCCCACCAGGACCAGGTCAGACATGCGGTGCCCTCCTGAGCTGCAGCCCAGATGGCGGGCTCTGCCCCCCTCACTGGTAGCTTAGGAGGCCGTGGCCGGCACAGAGCAGCACATGAGGCTTTCTCCTTAAAAGAGAAGACTCTGGCAAGGGCCCTTCTCCTCGCTTTTCGCAGGCAGGCTCGGGGAGGGTCGCTCACCAACACAGGGATTTGCCGTCCTCTGGGAGCTGTGGGCCTTGCAGGGAGGACTGCCTCGCTGGGTCCTTAGAGGGTGGTGGGGCCTCCGAGCAGCGGTCCTTTTCATGGTAACTACATGAAAGTTAAGTGTGAAAGAGTGTTTATGCCCACCCACTGCTCACCATGTGTTTCTCTAAGGACAAATGGGATCATGACATCATTTCCCATTTGATCTCTAAGAAAATGGGATACTCTCAAGCCAGCTACTACAAAGTAGGTTCAAATTGACTACAACTCATTAAACTCTGGCAGAGAAATCGCTCACTGCACCGCTGTACTGAGGTGAATAGCAACTGTGGTTTTGCCGGCTACCAGAGTTGTCTGCCCTTTCCTAGCTGGGCAGTTGCTTGGCAGATGCACTGATCTCTCTGGCTTCTGCACCACTGAGTAAGCTGTCACCAGTATGGGACCCTGTGCCAACTCTGTGAGCCCCTTGTTCCCCATACTGTGCATGGCCTTGCACCATGCAGAAGGGGCCACAGTCACTTTCTCACAGAGGGCTTGCCTATGGAAGGCATCCGTGCTCCCAGTTCTACAAGATGTGGTGCTGTCCTGTCAGAGACCTTGGGCGGAACCCATAAAGGACCACAAAACTGGTGGGCTCCTTGAAGCTAAGCCATGTCACCTGACAGCCCAGCATCTCCTTTGCCCTAGGAGCTAACACAGGATCTGAGAGTCAGCAGCCACCCACCAGGCCAAGAAGGCCACAGGCTGGTTCCTTGCCATTGGCTGGGCATTTAGTAGTTAACCAAAAACTTCCCAGCCCTGTCCATATGCCAGGGCAGGTCCCCTTCCTTCTCTCTATCCTTCTGTGCTGGTGCCACATGAGAACTGAGGGGTTCACTCAGAGGTATTACTTCTAGCCCCCCAGTAATCTTACCCCTTCAGAGAAGGAACTCAGGAGGGGCTGGGGTGTGGTTATGTCAGCCCCAAACTCACCGTGGTCGGGCACTGTAATATTAGGGTTTGGTTTTGGCTTTTGGCTTTTCATTTTGAGACAGGCTCGCTCTGCAGTTCATGCTGAACTTGAACCCACCTTGGAGCCTAGGCTTGCCTCCAACTTGAGGTGATCCTCCTGCCTCAACCTCCTGAGTACTGAGAAGACAGGTGTGCACCACCATGGCTGGCTTAATATTGTTTTTTTTAAGTGACTTTTTATTCTTTGGTGAGCATTGTTTGTATTTTTATTAGTTACAGTGCTATTAAAAAGTATGTATTCCTTTTTTTTTAAATTGGGTACTTAAGTTTAAGTGCACTTTTTTTTATGATGTTGATATATAAAGCTTTTTTAAAGACATATGGTAATCAATGGAATGCCTCATTTTGATTATTAGCAGTTAAATATATTAAGCTTAACTCCCATTTTCATCTGTTTTTATATACATATCCTTCTGTTTCATGCATTCCACTGGAAATCTGAGTTAAAGTTTGTGTGTTAACTTACGCTTGAGAGTTATAGACAACTAGAGAAAGAAATTCACAGTTCCTTTGCCTTATTTCCTGTATATGTTAAGGGGGTTGTGTAACACTTTGAAAATGTACTTGTACGGGGTCATTCTTGCAGAAATGACCTCTTAATATTCAGTGCTAACTGCGATCTAGAAAGAAACAGTAGCACTGCAGAATGAATGCGACTCTAAAAATAAACCAGGATGGCCCTGTGATTTGCCTTCCAAGTACAACTGAGCTGTCAGTCGCCATAGCGCCAGGGCAGCGGCTGCAGGGCCCAGGCCGCCTTCTCCACACCAGGCCTAAGGCACACGCAGAGCTCTGCCGACCGTGGGGCTCCCACTGACAAGCCGTCACACCCAATCCATGTTTACTTTGTTTTTCTTGTACTGTTTTCTAAGAAACTGCCCCCAGGGTCACTGCAGAATAAGAATAAGCATGAGGACTGAGGTCTCCAAGCGTGGAGCACCATTGCTTTTCCTAGGTACCCGCGCCTAGCAGCAGCCGGTGCTTTGGGGCGGCGTGCAGGGCTGGACTGGACGGAGGACAGCAGCCGGCCAGGCCTCCTTCCCACAGGTCAGGCTGCCTCCCAGTGCAGACTTGCAGAAGGCCTTTTATGGTGTTAGGAACACCAAACGGGTGGAGCCCGCCTTGCCCCAGCGCTCACAGGGACGCTTCTCACAGTGGTACAGTCCAGAGACTTAGGGAATACACAGGAGTGCCGCTTACACCCTGTCACTTTTTCTCATCCATCCTTATGCTGTAACTCGTACTCATTTAAGTAATGATTTATCCTCTTGCAAAGTGATCCTATTCGGTAGTTACAATAAAAAAATAATGTGGAATTGAGACTGTGGCATGACTTGTGCCAGGCATGGGTGGATACAGGGCTGCACAGGGCATGCACTCTACCCAGCCAGCCTTGAACCAGAGGCCAGGACAGCCTCTCCTCCCCACTTCTGGGGGCCTATGACCCCACTTCCCTTCCTCTCCAGCTCAGAACAGGAACTGTTCCTTGTGAACCACACTTTCCTTTTCTGCAGGTGGGATACTGCTAGGTGACACAAGATCGGACATTTGGAACCTGCTGACGGGGTAAAGAACAAGGCAGTTTCAGGGAAGTCATGCGGCCTCACTCCTTGGTGGACAACTGCAGACCCCCCGCGGTCTGGGTCCTACCCTGAGGCAGTCCTTCCTGGCCTGCGGGTCCTACAGACCATTATGGAGGGCAGCCCCACCAGCCCGCCACCCCGCCACCCCGCAGCATCAAGCTTTCCTCCTGGCTGATGCAGTACTTGATGAAAAGTCTACAGGAAAAGACAAAGGAGAGGTAGCAAGAGCACTCTTAAGTCTTAGCTGACAGCTACAAAAGATGGCCACCAGGAAGCCATCAGCACCTGAGAACACACGCTCCCTTTAGCTTGCCCCTGCTCCCAGGCCCACTTAGCAGGGGGCCTCAGCTTTTGCAGGTCACAGCGCCTCCCTGCAAGGCCAGCACCTGCCAGTGAAAGCCAGCTGGATTCCCCGGCAGGTGACAGCTACACACATGCACTAGAATCTGCTTCCAGGACCACCTCGCGCACATTTCTAGAAGTCTCTGACCAGTGCTGCTGGGGCTTCTGCCCCCGCTGCACCCCCATGGAGGTACAGGAGGGGCTTGCCCTGAGCCTGAAGCTGTTCCACCAGGGAGGAAGTGTGAGGCCACCGCTCTGGGCGCAGCCCCTGCACAGAGGCAGCTGCCCTCCTCCTTCCCACAGCATGCCTTGAGGCAGGCGCCAGCGCCAGGAGCTTCCTAGGGCTTTCCTGAATCTTCACTGAGGATCCACTGCTAAGGAACTATAAACTGAAACTCCTTCCTTCCGAGCCCTGACTTCCAGCCGAAGCTCATGCCTGAGTTAGCACTGTGTAGGCTGTAGCCAGAAGGAGGCCAGGGTTGCCAGGTTGGGGTCCGACATCCCAGGTGAGGGGTGTGCCAAGACACTCCCCTGCTCCCTGGTCAGCACAAGTGTGGGCTCAGGGCCAGGGCAGCCCCCTGCGAGTACAGTCTGGATTCCAGCTCATGTTGTTGACTCCTCCATGAGCGAGTTCCCCTCGGCCAGTCATACCCCGCTAGAGGAGCTGCTGACAGTCCCAATTCCACCCATCACTGCCTCTGCCACAGCCAGCATTCTTAGCTTTAAGGGGGCGTGTGAATATCTAGAAACTTATGCACCC
>PVKN010041696.1:0-10507 GCA_004027915.1 Capromys pilorides
TCTCAATAGCCTGATAACAGCCAATGAAATTCAAAATTTAAAAAAAAAACCGTACCAACAAAGAAAAATCCAGGTGCTGATGGATTCACAGATGAATTCTACAAGAAATTTCCAGAAGATTTAATCCCAATACTCCTCAAACTCTTCAGTGAAATTGAAAAGGAAACAATTCTTCCAAAATCATACTTGGAGGCAAGTATTATACTGATACCAAAACCAGAGAAAGATGCAACTAAAAAAGAGATCTACAGGCCAATCTCCCTTATCAACATAGATTGTAGCCAATAAGAATACAGAAAATCATTAAGATTATGCACCATGACCAGGTAGGATTCATCCCAGGGATGCAAGGAGGATGCAACATACACAAATCTATAAATATACACTTTATCAATAGAGCCAAATCCAAAAACCACATGATCATCTCAACTGATGCAGAAAAGGCTTTTGACAAAGTCCAACACGCATTCATGATCAAAGTTCTACTGAAAATTGGAATAGATGGCCTCTACCTCAATCTCATAAAAGCCATCTATGACAATACAACTGCTAACATAATTCTAAATGTTGAAAAACAGAAATCTTTTACTCTCAGATGACGTGCAACACAATGATGTTCTCTATCACCACTCCTATTTAATATAGTTCTGGAATCATTAGCTACAGCCATTAGACAAGAGAGAGAGAAATAAAAGGAATAAGAATAGGTAAAGAAGAACTTAAACAATCATTATTTGTGGACAACATGACACCCTACTTGGAAGATCCAAAAAACTACACCAAGAAGCTACTAGAATTAATACACAAATTTAGTAGCATAGCAGGATGCAAAGTCAATATCCAAAAGTCAATAGCATTCTTTTACACAGATAAACACACTAAGAGAAAAATTAGAGAAACAATACCTTGTACAATACCACCATGGAAAATGAAATACTTAGGAATTGATCTAACTAAAGAAGTAAAAGATCTATTCAAAGAAAATTACAGTCCTCTAAAAAAAAGAGATTTTAGAGGATTAAAGAAAATGGAAAGCTATTCCCTGCTCCTGGATGGGATGAACCAACACTGTGAAGTTGGCCATGCTGCCAAAACTGTTATACAGATTTAATGCAATCCCTATCCAAATACCACCAATATACTTCACAGACGTAGAGAAATCATTCCTAAAATTTATTTGGAATGAGAAAAAAACCTACAATAGCAAAGGTAATCTTGGGCAACAATGGCAAGGCAGGAGGCATTACAATTCCCGACTTGAAATTATACTACAAAGCTACTGTGATAAAATCAGCATGGTATTGGCAAAAAACAGACCTCAGGATAAATGGAGTAGATTAGAAGATGAGGATGCAACAAGAATCACACTCAGTCATCTTATCTTTGACAAAGGGGCCAAACATGCTTACTGGAAGAAAGATAGCCTCTTTAACAAATGGTGCTGGAAAAACTGGCTCTGTACATGCTGAAAACTAAAGTTTCACCCAGGTCTATCACCATGCATCAAACTAAAGTCAAAATGGATTAAAGATCTACATATTAAAACAGAAACACTAAATTTCCTGGAAGAGGAAGTAGGAGGAAGTCTTGAACTAAAAAACATTAGGGCTCCAAAATTTAAAGACCGAATCCAGAAATGGGCATCTTAGATGTACACACACTTCTCAGGAGAAGAAATACAAGAAGTAAATAAGTACATGAAACAATGTTCCACATCACTAGACATTAGTGAAATGCAAATTAAAACAACACTGTGATACCATCACACCCCAGAAGGAATGGCTATCATAAAGAAATCAGCTAACAACAAGCATTGGAGAGGCTGTGGGGAAAAAGGAACCCTTCTGCTCTGTTGGTGGGAATGTACACTAGTGCAACCACTATGGAAATCAGCATGGAAATTCCTTTAAAAACTAATACCAGAAACCATTCAATACAGCTATCCCCCTTCTGGGAATTTTCCCAAAAGGGTAAAAATATCATATCATATTTATAGCAGCACAATTTGTGATAGCAAAATTTTGGAAACAACCAGAATGCTGATACCTGAGGAAGGGATGAAAAAGATGTGGTGTTATTATACAATGAAGTATTATTCAGGTATAAAGAAAAATAACCAGGAAGACTTAATATACAAGTGGATGCATTGTGAAGACATACTCATAAGTGAAACAAATGAGAGCCACATGTGTATATATTGTATGGTCTCCCTAGCGTAAGAACTCAAAAGAAGAAATAAACATAGAAAGTTACAACACAGTGAAATGGAAAGTGAGAACTTAAGGATTAAGCAATGAAGACAGAGAAAGGAAAAAAGTTAGGAAATATGGCAGGCACAAACCATACATTTATATAAACAATATGGTTAAGGTAATGGTCCTAAGACTCTCAATGAGGTTTTTGAAATAGCAATTACTGGACAGAATTCTCACCCTGACTAACTCCGTATGCTGATATCTGTGAACTAAGCAATTACACTGAGGATAGCAATGTGTAATATTACAATCATGCTTGAAATTCCTGTTATTTTCATCTAAATGTGTACTGCTTCTAATGTCATATTAATTATTGCTATACTCTCTTTAAAGTAAATGTTTTCAAAACACGAGGTAATAAAAGAAAACAAGCAACAAGAAAAAAAGTCATAGGATTGCCCTGCTACAATGTTACATATGGCTTGATTTCTAAATTTATGTGAAAAAATGTGTAATTGTTTTTCACATTCTATAGGGATTTAAATTTTAGAATATCCATGGTTGATGGAAAATAGCAGTTCCATGTTATGTCTAAGGCATTTGATATTCAGACAAGATAGTGATGTCAAGCTCAACTGCATCAGTTACAGGGTAATAATATCATTAAGCTTCTCTTCTGGATGTTTAACAACTAAAGTTTGCAGATCAAAAATTAGAGAAATAGAGGGACTACAAGGATAGCCAATATTTTGACCCTAGCCCTTCAAGGTCAGTGAAGACTCAGGACATGAGAGAACCTGTGTTGTGACATCCTGTAACTCAATGGTGTCCCAAATTTTCGGATCAAGGAGATCATGGGGCCACAGAGAAAAGTGATCAACGATGTATAGTGTGTCTAAAGAGAGTTACCTAGAGAGAAAACGTTCTCTCTGGCATTCACAGACAGTAAATTGGTCAAGCAATGGCCATGACTCATCCAGATGGCTGACACTCACAAAAGATCTACAAGGTGCTGTACATGGTTTCAGGATAAATCCTGAGGAGATCTGACCGCCCTTGTCAGAATCAAAAGTTACATTTTTAGTTACATAGGTCTTGTTTTAACTTGGTCTTAACCATCCAGCAGAAAAGTATAACCACAAGATATAAAAAGTAAAGCCATATTAATATGCTGAGCTGTAACAGACTCAAGTCAGCAACTTCTGACAATAGCCAGTTCTGCTGATAACCCACTATTATGGACCACTAGACTATATTGGGTTATTTTGCTGAATTCAAGTGCCTACAATCTTTAGAGTGGCTTGAAGTATATAAACATCCTTTAAAGAATTTTCCAAATACAGCTTCTCTAACTGCAGTGGAACACCTATCTCTGACAAAACAAAATGAAAAAGGGGGATATGTTGGGAGCCGCAAAGCTAGGAAACTGATCAAATATGTGTAGGTGGGACATGGCCTAATGCCTAAAGCAAACAAGCTACCTCACTCCTGAGATGAACATCCTGTCTGGTTAAGATTAGCTATCAGTTGCTAGGCAACCTAGTGTCATATGTTACTAACCTCACAAAAGTGTAAATAAAGGACCATTTTGGTGTTAAAAAAGGAACATATATATATATATATATATATATATATATATATATATATATCCCTAGCACCCAGCAATGTATCAATTATTATAACCATCCAAACCTATTCTGAAACTGTTTCATTGCTATTTTATCTTTTTTTCTTATTAAAATGAATGAATAAGTGTGGCTGGGGTGATAGCTCAGTGGAATAAGCACTTGCCTCGTAAGTGCATGGGCCTGAGTTCAATCCCTGGTTCCGCAAAAAAAGAAAAAAGAAGAAGAAAATAATAAATGGAGAGAAGGAGAGGGAGACATACCCCATAAGGAACAACATAAAAAATGTTGGCAATACAATTTGTATGAGAAAATGTTAAGATTTCCACTTTAACACTCTGTATTTATCCCTTTTGATATGTAAAGTTTCTCTTCATAAGCAAGGATAATTATTGTAATTAGGAAAAATGATTCAATCAAAGAAATAGCGCAAAAATGTCTTTAAGGGACTCAGTTAATACTAGAGATTTGCAAGCCCAGAGTAATTTTATCATTCATGTGACAAGGGAACTCAATAATAAAATATTATTACTTGGAGGGAAGTTATTTTTAAAGTCATTTAAAATATAAATATGAATTTTGGAGAATATAAGTTCTCTCAGACCACAAAACACTGAGAAAGTTCTTCCTACCCATCACTGAAGTTTGATTTCCAATCTTATTTCATTCAGTATGTTTTGGTAATTAAAAATTCCATATCCTACTAAATTTGATTTTTAAAACATTTTGCTTACAGTTAAAATTTACAGAGAAGAGGTCAGAGTTGATTGGATCTCCAGTTTGTATTGCAGTCCTGTATGAGAGACCAGAAGAAAATTGAGGCTTCATTGGCCTCCCATGTGAGCACAGATGTAAAAGGCAACATACAGGGATGATGGCACATTGTGGCTTCTAGGGAAAAGTCAATACAGATAAGATTAAGTTGTTTTCCTGTGCATGTACTAATGCACACTGAAAGACAGAGGAATCCTGTGTTACTTTAACTGCCTGTACCTATATCCAGGTGAATAAAGGCAGGATGAGCCAGATGCTTGGGGCTCCTTTGTCTACGAGGGGCATGAGCCCCTTGACCGCTGCAAGTTAAGTTAACTCTGTGTCTATCTTTCACCCTCATTTGCCCCTCAATCAGGGAAACAAACTAATAGAATTAGGTCCTACAAATGGGTAGGGAAAGATCAGAGTAGGCTGGTTCCCCACAGATGGTACCTGGGACAGGGAACTGACCAGCAGCATAGGGCAGTTTGCTACAGTCCCAAATTTGTGACTAACTATTCCTGTGGCCTTAGACCAGTCACTCATCTCACTGGGTCACATGGTTTACACAGATGTTTGAGGGTCTGCATTAAATGATCCCCAAGTCTCACCCAGAGCAAACGTTTTCTGAGACTACATTTGGTCTTATATCTACTACCACTACCTTCAGAAGTGGGTGCAGAAAAACCCTTCTGACTTTATTGAAGTGAACATAAGCAGTGCTGTCTTGAACTAGAGTGCTGCATTCCTGACCACCAAAATGGGAACACAGTTTTATTGTTTTAGCTCTACCAAATATCAACTTCCCTTCAAAACCCTGGATAATTTCATTCTATTACTGTGCATAAGTACTACAGGGGTTAAATAATAAGGTGCCTGATTTCCAAGAACCTATACTATTCTGGAGGAGAAAAAATCCATATACAATTAGTAAAATACAAGTGTCTCAGTTTTTTATTATTATTATTATTATTATTATTATTATTATTATTATTGCTGGGATAAAATATCTAACACTGAACATTAAGGAAGGAAAGATTAATTTAGCTCACAGTTAGTGGAGGATTTATTATATACTTGGCTGGCTCTAAGGCAGAGTGGGACATGGCAGAAGGTAGTCATTTATAGTGGCAAAGACAGCAAAAAGCCAAACCGAGGAGCAGTGGTTGTGGCTGTTAGCAAGCTTCTCCTCTCTCCTGCTTACATTTGAATGTAGATTATCTTCCTCAGGGTGGGTATAGCACTCACACCCTTAATTGGATCAAGAATTAATGACAAACTCTAGAAGCCATCACAACGACTTCATGTGTCTTTGGAGGAGGGCACCTAGACATAAACCATAACATTTTGGCCCTGGCCCTCTCATGCACATCCCTGTATGCAAAAGGCATTCAGTTTACCTCTAAGAGTTGCCAAAGTCTTAACAGTTTTAGCATTGCTAAAAAGTCTAATTTTTAAGTCTCCTCTAAGAACTAAGGCAAACTCCTAGCTGTGAGGCCCTGTTTTAGTATATGCACTGCTGAAGCAAGCACTGTGAGCCCCTGTATAAATGAAAAAGTTAAAAGCCTCCAACATTCAGTGGCACAGGAAAACATTACTATTGCACCTTTCTTTTTTAGAAATTGTTTTATTTTCTGTCAACCTCATCTCCATTTTGCTTAAGCATGGGCAGAACTGTGCAAGACCACTCAGTGGTGGTTTCTACCCACTCAGTGGCCTGCGCAGTGGATGCTGTAGACTAATCTGTGGCTAGCTGAACACTCCAGTCTGCAATAGAGAACTGCTGAATGAACACCCATGGGAAACATTACCATTCTAAAAGGCACAAAGGGAGACACAAAGCATGAGGACCAAAGCAAGTCCAAAATCTAGAAGGGAAAACATTAAGCCTTATAGTTTTTTGCAGGATATCTGAAGCAATCTGTGGCAAATTGTGAGCTCCATGTGGATGTACATCTATGGCACTTTTGTTGATTGTAATTCTCGTGGCTTTGGGGGGGGGGTGCTGGCTTGGATTTCTCTTTGTAGCTTTTTTTTTTTAAATGATCCACATTTTTGGCTTTTTAAACTTTTGGGATTTTTACTGCACATTAGGCTTTTTACTCTCTGCTTTACACACCGTCCTCTCAGGGGCATACTGTCTGGCCTACCAGGCCCTTTTCTGAAATCTAGGTGGAAGCCTTTTTAACATCAGAACTCTTGCATTCTGTATGTGCCTAAAACCAACACTATGTAGATGATGCCAAGGTCTGCTACCAGATAGAGCAGTAGTCTGCCTTTTTGTTCTCTTGCCTGTAGGAGTACCTGGATTACTGAGCATTCTTGACCCTGATTTTGAAGAACAAATTTTCTATGCTGCTGCCATTTTGAAACCTGGTTTGGCCACCAGCACCATGTTAGAATATCACAATTTGTGGCTTTCTCCTCTAAGTAAAGTCTTTTACTTTTGCAGTTTCGAGGGTGCAAAGTATGGAGTGTTATTGCTCCTTGTGATACCCTCAGGCTATCTTTTTCACTTTTTTATTTCTTTTTTTAGCAATGGAGATCCTGTTAGGTCTATCTTTATAGTTCACAGTTTCATTGGTACTTTTTTTCTGGTCAAACTCACAACATTTTAAATCATCCTGAAGGGCTCCTTGCTCTTGATTTTCAACATAAACCTGACTAAAAGTCCCCAACAATAGCCTTGCTACTGTCTCAACATTTGACTGCCTTGAAATTTCTTTTGCATCAGTCTGCCGTGTTTAATCTCAGTCTCCATGGCACAAATCTCTGGACATGAGCAAAATGTAGACAAACTTTCTGCCAAACTATAACACACAATGTCTAGAGTACAACAGCTAATATAGTCCTTCTTAGAAGAAACATCCCCAGCCTGGTCTTTACAGGCAGGATTTTGTCAGCCTTTTGTTCTTCTAAGCTCTGACCAGAATCTTTTATAATGAACAGTCAAAGGCATTCCAGCACTTCTCTTGTAGGCAACATCTCTGAACTCTTTTATCTCTTCCCATAAGCTATTCACAAAGACTCTTGAATGACATGGTCAGGTATACAGTCAGAGCAATGACCCCACTCTCAGTACCAAATTCTGTCTCATTTATTAATTGATTGATTGATTGATTGTTGGGACAAGATACCCAACATCCAATATTTAGGAAAGAAAGGTTTATTTAGCTCACAGTTATGGGAGGCTTTAGTCTGTTTTCAGAAAGCTCTAAGGCAGAGTGGTACATGACAGAGGGAAATTTTATGGTGGCAGAAGACAGTAAAAAAACAAGGAGAGGAGCAGTGGCTGTGGCTGCTTGCAAACCTCTCTCTCTTCCCCACATTTCTATGCAGATTATCCATCCCAGGTTGGTGTAGCACTCGCATCCATAATCTCAGCATTGGATTAAGAATTAATCACAAACTCTAGAACATACCCTAATGACTGCATGAGGCTTTGAGGGGACGCCTAGACACAAACCATAACAACAAGCAAGGACATGGTAAGTATCCTAAAAGTACACAAATCCAAATCAAACAGAACTCACAGAAACATCGCTCTAGAGAATGTATTATAACATAAGATAGTTAGAAATTTAACAGCCATAATTTTGAAGGGGAACCTATGGCATAGAAAATGGTAGTAGAGACAGGAGCATGAGGCACTCCTCAGGAACTGTAGTTCAGTTGAATATACAACAGCTAGTGAAAACAAAACTACAGAAGGGTTGAAGAAAGTTCCCAGAACATTCAGAAGGTCCATCCCAAGAGTCCATAGTGTTACCTTGGATTAGGAACACTTTCATTTGCAAACAATTTGGTTCATAAAAGCATTCAGCAAAATTTCGTGTTTGCAAACTGCATTGTATGACCAACACAATTTCATCCATCCTTCCCAAACACAACTTTAACATTTCTCCTGTACAGAACCGTAGTGTATTTATTCTCTACCCTTTAGATTTGGGCAGGTCATGATTTGCTTTGATAATAGCCTATGGAAGAAGTGACTCAACATGAGTTCCCAAACCTAAGCCCCAAGAGGCTTTGCAGCTTCTACCTTTAGTCTCTGAGAATGCTGCCTACCATTATGAAAGCTAGTCTCCCAGGCTTAGAACCACGTGGCAGAAAAGGGAGGCACAACACTAACAACATCAGCTGTGAAATGGTATGGGGCCATCTTGGATCTTCTAGTACTGCCTGACAGCTGTCAGATGTGAGCCTGGGCAAAGCCAGCAGTGAAACTACCTAGAAAACTCAGAATCATTGCTGTTGTTTGAAGCCATTAACTTTTGGGGTTTTGTATACTAAAAGGCAGAGCTCAAACACCTTCTAAAACACATTTTTTGCATAACATTGAGAATAGTCTTATTAAAGTGCATGCCAGACCTTGTCACTTCTTTGCTCAGAATTTACCAATGATGTGCCTTCCAACTCACAGCAAAGAAATCTCGTTTCTCTACCTTTACATGCTGTTACCTTTCTTATTCCCCACCATCCTGGAGTATGCCTGGCAAATTTTCTCTTCAAAGTATTTGCCTTAGCTGTTCTCTCTACTTGGTACATTTCTCCATTTGTCTATGAAGCCCATCCCCTCACCATTATATCTTTACCAACCACCTTATGTCACACTTCAGACTACCCTCCAAGACCTCTTTTCCCCTGGCTGCTTGACTTTTACTCATAATCCTTACTATCAGCTGAAATCCTGTAAGTTTACTTTGTCTGACTTTCTTCCGCAATAATGCAAGGCTCCAGAGGGCAAGGATTCATATCTGGTGTGCCCACATTCTGATTTAGAACAGTTTTGGGGGATGGAGAGATAGCTCAGTAGTCTAAGTACATGCTGGCAAGCACAAGGACCTGGGTTGCATCCCTGGTACCACATGCCATGCTAACCCTGGAACCCTGGGTGAACCGTGGTGGCCACTGAAACTGGGCATGGTGGTGCAAACCTGTAATCCCAGCACTGTTTGGAGGCTGAGACAGGAGGATCACTATGAGTCCAAGCTGCATAGCGAGACCCTGTACCAAATAAATAAAAGATTTTTTAAAAATTTTAAGAAGAAGTTTCTGTTATAAAGTCTGTCTTCAATAAACATTCGTTGAATGAATGAATAAATGAACAGCCTACTGGGAAAATAATGCCATAATGGAGGTAGGCAAAGTTCTGAAATGGGAGAGTGAAAAGAAATGTGTTAAGTCTTCTCTTGCCTCATAAATTAGTGAGGTTATGGATGAGTGTGACCAACAGAAAACCCTGTTTCTCATAATTTTCACCAAGAAGAGAGAATCTGGAAGTTCAGAGGCCACATTTATGACAAATGTTTTTCATTGTAAGCAGATGGTTGTGCACACACGCGCGTGCGCGCACACTCTCACACACACACACACACACACACACACACACAGTAAAGGACCCTGGATGTCAGCCTATTGTATTTAATTCTTTACAGAGATTCAGGTACTATTTACCATTGAATGGCCTTGTCTCGGCTGATTTCATCTTCACATTCAGAATCCCAAAACATGTCCTTGTAGATCCTCCCAGCAAGGCAATACATATCAGGTGATGGGTGATCACACCTCTGCAAAATGTGGACTAAGATGCAAAGTGCTTTGTCACGGTCACCTGCGCAGTTTCTCCTGAAAGATACATGTTACATGATCACATCTGGATTACAACTGAGGAATATATATGCATTTGATCTTCTGAAAGACTAGGTATGAGGGTTCTGTGTTTTAAAGGAAAAATATTCTAAGCAACGTTTCAATTTTTATTTTCACATATAGCAACTGCTTAAGGTTGACTTGAGTCTTATGTACATTCACTCAGTCCTTACTTGATCTTATCTCTAATAAATAAAATATATAAAAACAAAAAAAGAAAACCAATATAATAAAGATAAGTTTAAATCAACCAAATGCAAAACACAGACTTTGTATCATGAC
>PVKN010041697.1:0-10507 GCA_004027915.1 Capromys pilorides
CATGTGTTACAGGTATTCAATTATTTGTCCAACCATAGGTCTTTTTGCCTCTCACCAGAGTTCCAAAGCAAAGTGTCATGTTTATAAACATTTTGGCCAAATGTCTGATTCTTTCTTTGACTTGAATTCTATAGCCACAACTAAAGATATCTCATCACATAAAAGCTTCTAGAATGGATTTCAGAGATGAAAAGAATAACAGGTTAAAGTGTGCTCAAAACAAGGAGAAAGACTTTGGGAGGAATTACTGACAATGTGTCTTTTATTCTAATGACTTCTAAACTTCAATATACACCACATTTCAATGGCTATGTTATGGCTTGTGTATAGGTGTCCCCCCCAAAGCCTCATGCAGTCGTTGGGCAGCTTCTGGAACTTGTAATTGATTATTGTGGAAATAGGTGCTGCACCTCCCCTGGGGCAGGTGATTTGCATTTCAATGTAAGGGAGGAAAAGAAGTTAGCAGCTTGAGTTGTTAGCTCTCCCTGCACTCTTGCTCTTAGTTGCTGCCATGAAAGGTTGCTTTCTGCCATGTGCCACTCTGCCTTGGAACCTGCTGAATATGGACTGAAACCTCCAGTAACAGTGAGCTGAATAAACCTTTCCTTTCCTCATTTTGAGTGTCAGGTATTTGTCCCAGCAACAAGAGAAAAGCAACTAAGACAAGCTACTTCTTTGCTCTGTTTTGATGGTCAGAGGTAGAAGGTGACATCAATCTGTTACAATGTTATAACTGAAAATTCATCTTTGAATAGCTATATTCCTTAGAAACTTAAATCAGGCAGAAAATTTGTCAACTTGATTAGTACCAAGGATCTACATGAATCTAATAGATAGACATCGGAGAGCAGATTTTTAAGATAAATGGTAAAAGCAAGATAATTTTGACCAACAGTAGAAGACATGCAACTCATTGGAAATACCAAAGTACTAAATAATCATAGGTAAGGCAGAGGTGTATACGAGCCCATGCCTGGGGTATCATTCAAAGACACCTCCATTCAGCACCTAAAATATTTAGACAGAGTTTAACCTACTCTAGTATCTTTTATAATCCATCAAAGGGCAAGCATAATGTAAAACAAACAAAATGTACTCCTAGCTGGCTTCTTCCCTCTCAGTTTTTTTTTCATGTGCCATAATGCCCGAGTGTTACAGTTCATCTCTGCAGCTCTAAGCTGCCCCACATTCTCATAAACCTAGGTCTTGGAGGTGTTCTTGTCTTTTATCTTCTCCTGTATGACTTAGGTTTTCTTCATGTAGATGAACCAAGACCTCTGGCCATTTAAACAAAAACTATTTTAACCCTTATTTATTAGGTACAGGGTCTCACTATATAGCTTGGAATAATAGTGATCCTCTTGTCTCAGCCTCCCCAGTGCTGGGATAACAGGTGTGTGTCACTATGCCCAGTTCTGGGGCCAGGTGGGCATGTGGTACATGGGTGGAACTTGGGTCCTTGCGCTCGCCAGGCAAGTACTTAAACTACGGAGCTATCTTCCCAGCCCTGGCCATTTTTGTCTTCCCCAGATACTCCTAGCACTAGGAGATGCCTGATAATATTTATAATCAATGATATAACTTTAAAAATCAGTACCATTATCTGTGAAAATAACTAAGTGGTAGAACTCTAACATATATGTAGTCCTGAGTTTCATCCCCAGCACAGAAAAATAAATTACCACTGCCCCCTTTATTGGTAAAAACAGGCAATTTATACTACAATATTGCAAATAAAGCCCTGATTTGTGTTTTACATTGTATAAGGTGAATTTGATGCAGTATCATGTTTTAGAGAGATTTTTTTTCTTTTGGAGGGAGAGCTTTGCGAGATTGAGGGACAGATTACACAGGCTTCCTAGCACCCGTGAATGTTGTGCTGTGTGGATGAGGAGGCCTGAGTTGTGCAAGCTGTTGAAGAAGTCCAGGAGTCAAAAGGCAACAGAAGGTATTGTGCACCAAGCCAAGTAGATGTCCGAGCTAAAGAAAAGACCACAAAAGTTGGAAAGAGCAATGCTAAAGACAACCCACCCAAGTCGTCACTTTGATTTGCTAAACTCTGGCCTGGACATATCAGAAAAGAAGAACTATGAGCTATGAATAATTAATACAGTCCAGGAATACTGCCTAGAGATAATTAATCAAAAATTGAAGATCCAAGATATTTATTGTCATCAATATAAAAATGGAGCCAAAGATCACATATCTTAACAAAAAAGAGATGGTCTCTTGATAAAATCTTTTTTAATGGCCTCTATGTCTCAAATCTCTGTGAACACTGGGCTCTGAAGTGGAACGCTTCAAGTGGTGTAGATTTCAAAGCCTACCACGCTTTTTGGAGGAGAGTACATTTAACGATTTCTCATTCAGTATTTAATGAGATTTTTTGTTAAAAAAAAACTAATTGCGGACTTACTATAACTTTATGAAAGGAGACAGGAACAACATTAAGAAAATGAACTATGGCAAAGCTCCTATGCTGGGAAGAATTGAATAAGTTATCCTGATCCCAGAAATCTAGTCTTAAATAAGATGCCAATGAAAACAGACTTCAAAGAATGTAGAGATGATAAATTGCAGCCATTTTAAGACTCCGCAAGCTTTGCAGATAGACCTGACCATACAAAGACTATTAAGCACATACCATCATCATCATCACGGGCTACATTTTAATTTAAATTTCCAAGGAAATTTCTACTAAAATGCATAGGAAGTACTTTCCATTAAGGTCATGAACTTTGGCTACCCAGAAAAGCCTGTATAATGTATCCTAGCAGTAGAAAATGGAAGCAAAACTTACATGTGGACTGTTTTGCCGTCTGCATTACCATAATAATTTTGGACATGATGCTTTTCTAGTACATTTCAAGAAAACAACAATATCTATCACCCCGCTTCCCTCTAAATCTTCAGAGTAAATAATAAAATGATGCTACTTGCTTTGACTTCCTGGCTGATTTTTCAAATTACTTTTCAAAGAGAAATGGAGAGGAAAAAAGAAAGGGGAAGGGAAAAAAAACTGTTAAGAGCCTGAGATTAAGTTTATCAGCCACCGAGAGGTCACCAGTGTATATCCATATTGCTTGGTTGGAAGGCTCCCCACGCATGTGCCCATAATCAACCGTTTTTGTTCTTTAGTTGAATGCATATATCCAAAGATAAACTGTTTAGGCTCAAAGGGCAAGGAATTCATTAAAAGAAGCTCCTAATAAAAGGGATTCAATCTTTGTATTTAGCTTTTAATATAAAAAATTAATTAACATTTGCATTATGAGACTTGACCTCCCCAGGGAAATATAATCAATTCTTCCAATTCAAGATGGAGTCTGCAGGGGGATGTAATTTCTAATTGTGAGGCTAATCAATCATGTCAGTGGCGAGAGGGAACTGTAAATAAAACACAAAACTATTAAACTCTGGGCTCTTTTAAAGCCAATTGTCAACACCACAGTATATAAATATATTCTTACAAGGGGATTGTTTAATTACAATATTGATTAAATTATTGCAGTTCCTGGCATAATACATGACGGTGGTGTACTATCTGGAAGGAGCACAGAGCAACTGGAGAACACATCTATATGAACACATCCATAGTTTTACAAGTGACACTTCCCAAAGAAATTGTGTTCATTGCAACTACACCCTGTCTGCTTCTACAGCTAGGCTGCATTATCAAAGAAGCACAAGGGATTGAAGTTGAAGACCGTTAGTCAAGAAAGGTCTAGATAGTTTTAATGCGTTTTAGAATAATGTTTCATCATTTTGAAACCTTGCTTTTTAAATGTGTTCCTGATTTCTTACTGAAGCAAAATTCACATGAAATCCACAGTGCATAATTCAGTGACTGCTGGTGCATTTACAGATGCTGCACGTCAATAACCATTATTTCATTTCTAGAACACTCTTATCCTCAAAAGAAATTCTGCACCCATTAGATAATGACTGTCCATATACAGAGTTGTATGATATATGGCTATTGTGTCTAATTTCTTTTATTTTGAGTAACATATTTAAAATTCAATTATATTTGCACATCGAAGAGCACCTTATTCCTTTTAACTGGCTGAATAATATTCCAGAAGATAATGTAGCACATTTATTTTCTCTTTAACTGATGAGTTAATTTCCCTAATTGGCCACAACAAAGGATATTGCTATGAACATTTCATCATTATATGGCAGTTTTAAATCATATTGCTATTAATGTGAGCGTTCTTCACATGGTATTGTTTGGACATCTACCTTCAGTCCTTTTTGGAGTTTAGCTAATAACAGAGTTGTTTACTCTTTGAGGACTCACCACACTGCTTTTCACAGTAGCCACACCACTTTCTATTCCTACCTGTGAAGTACAAAGGTTTCAATTTCTCTATGCCCTTGACAACCCTTGCTATTTCCTTTCAAAAGTATGCTTGCTATAACTTCTAGTGGGTGTGAAGAGGTAGCTTATTATGGTCTTAATTTGCGTTTTCCCCTCCACTGAAGATACTTGCCATCTTTTCATGTGATTATTGGTCTTTTGTACATCTTTCTTAGAGAATTATTTATTGAAGCTATCTGTCCTTTTCTTAAAAAAAAAAAAACTTCATTCAGCTATAAAATTTCTTTATCCATTTTAGATACTAGACCCTTATCAAATTTATGATTTGAAAATATTTTCTCTTTATTTTGTGGTCTGGCTTTTCATTGTGTCTTTTGATGCAGAAAATAATAATGTTAATGGAATTTAATTTGTTTTTTAATTTTACTGCCTTTACTTTTGATGTTATTTTAAAGAAACCATTGCAAAGCCCAAGCCATAAGCATTTACACTTTTGTTTGTCTCTAAGAGTTTTACATTTTTAGCTCTTATAGTTTACGTGATATAGAAGCTATATTGCTCAAAAAATGTATCCAGTGGCTTACCCTAAAATGAAATTTTCTGTTTCCATAGATTTCATATTTATATTTTAAATCCCTGATTATTAAAAAGAAAGCAGGAAGCTGTGGTTCAATTTAGCACATGTTTCCAACTCATTTCCAGACTTGCAGGATTTGGTTTGGTTAGCTTTCTGTACGCAGTAGTAGCAAACCTCTCGTGAGCAGCTATAAATATGAGAAATATTTTTTTCAAGATAGAGAAAGGAAGGGAAATAAAGAGGTAAAATTAGAAGCACACGAGGTTCTTTGCCAAATTGGCACTGAGACGATAGAGTCGTTCAAGCAAATCCCAGCTCCCCGGATGGCACCCGTCCCACATGCCCATTTACTCTTCATTTTACAAAATGATATGTCAGCAACCAAATCCATACTCAGTACATATTTTCAGATTGATGTTATCATTGCAGATGACAGGAACACCAACTTCAGTCTACAAGAGTCTCTGTCTCCCTGCAGCTGTGGAAGAAAGAGCAATACCAGGATCATGTTATGCAATATAAACACAAACCTGGCATATTAAAGATTTAACGGCTCCTTGAATTTATGATGAAAAGCTGAAAAATGTAGTGTAAATATCCACTCCTTCTTTTCTAGAAAGAATGTTCCTATCATATTTAAAGTTGTCTGTAGGAGAAAGGAAGATTTGAAGTAACTATTAAGATTATCACTCTCAAGAACATTTAAAAGTGTGTCGTTAAGTTAAGAGCATTTAATGGTCTCATTTGTTCCACAAATGCTAATCAATGTCTCTGTGCATCAGACATTGCATGGTGGTGATAACACATTAAAAACATGTTCACTGTGGTACTTGTCCTCACAGACATTATGGATGAGCAGGGAATTAAGGAGTATAGGAGACAGAAAAGGCAATTGCATTATCTTAGGAGAAATGAACTGCAGTGCAGAAGATATTGAAGACCACGGATGGGTCAAGTTGAAGCCAAGGTTGAGAACAGGCAATGGCTATCTAGAAGGAGATGTCTCATGCAAAGTCTGGGAGCTTACTAGGCGTTGTCTTATGAGTGGAACTGCTTGGGATAAAGTAGAACATGTGCGAAGCTTAAAGGTAAGAACAGATAGGACCTTGAACAACTGAAGAAGCTGACCAGAAAGGCAACACACATACTAAAGGAACTTTGGGCTCTGTTCAAGAGCTTGGACTTTATTCCAAGGCTCTTGGAGAAGTTGTTGATGATTAATCAGAGAGAAGTGTGACTGACTCCTATTTTCATTTGGGAAAAGAACTCCATGGCTGCGGAGATAGCTTGGCAGTCTAAGTGCCTGCATGGCAAGCACAAGGACCTGAGTTTCATCCCCAGTACCACATGCTATGCTGACCCCATGTCCCTGGTCACACTGTGCTGGCTCAGAAACCAGACTGATGGCACATGCCTATAATCCCAGTGCTGGATAGTCTGAATTGCAAGACCCTGTATCAAATAAATAAGCAAATATATAAAAGTTTATAAAAAACAAAAGAACTTCATGATTGCTGTAGAACAAGTAAATGTGTGATAGAGGACAGGGACAAGGTCACAGAGAGGAAGATCAATGCAGGGGACGGTAGGCAAGGGGTAGTGGTAGAAGAAATGAAGATTTGCCTATTACACTGGGTTGAAAGTTTGTCTCCCCCAAACTTGTGTTCTTCCAGACTCTCAAAATGTGGCATTCATGGACAAGAAGGCCTTTTAGATAGATAAATTACAATGAGGTCATATTGGGTTAGCGTGGCCAGCCAACCAATGGTTGGTGTTATTTTAAGGCTATGTGAAGATAGAGAGGCACAAGGAGAAATCTTTTGACAATAGAAGTAGACAATGAAATTCCACTGCCCAAAGTCAAGAGATTCTCGAGGCCACCAGATGCTGAGCCAGGCAAAGATGGACTACTCCCCTGCTGGCATTTTTAGAGGGAACATAATCTTATTGACTAGTTCCTTATTTGGACTTCTAGCTTCTAAAACTATGAAAACACAAATTTCTGGGGATTTTTTGAACCACTCAGTGTATGGTTACCACGGTTATTGTCCCAGAAGTCCTAGAAGCTATTTGCGAGATAAAGCAATATGAACTGATTTGACAGGTTATTAAGTTATGGCTCTGTGTGGCACAGAGGATGCACCAGGAATAACTAAATCCTTGCTTTCTACATGAGCAATTGGGAAGTTGTTGTCCTTCATTAATCAGAGCTCATGGGGAACCATGAAGATTTGAGGAGGAGAAGTGGATTGATTCATTGGTATTCAAAATGTGCTTGTGGGCCCGCAAGACAAATGAGCTTGTCCAAAAGGCAACTGGGAATTTAGAGGTGATCCAGGGGAGCCCAGAGCCCAGCACTGGACAAAAAAGGATGGGAGCATTGTACGCTGGTGGTGATTCTGTCCCAGGGGTATGTTGGACCAGGTCATGTGAGTAGAGGGATAACCAGGACTGGAACAGAGCATACTGTGGGGAGAGCTGCCACTTTATAGTCAGGGGGTGGCTCATAAGTGAGAAAAGGAACAATACCATGGCCACAGGAAGGAAGAAGAAAATGATGTGGTCAGCACAGATAACTGAATAGAGTTGGTGACATCAAATCTTAGAGATTCTTTCCCTTAACAGCTTTTCTTTGGAGTTGGGTCTTCTTTAGGTAGAAATCATCATTTGTGAAAGTGAGGCAGACATGTGTAGGCTTGAAAGTGCATGCCAGTACCCACTCTCTGCTCACGACATTCACAATACCAACAGACCACGAAGCAGCTGTTTTTGTGTTTCCCTCATAAAGGAAATCAGGTCAAAGGAAAAGTGTGCTGTATATTTTGCTTCAGGTCTCACTTCTGGTGTGTGTGGAGCTGGAATTGAAATCTGGGGTCAATAATGTAATCCAGAATCCACACCCTTCCTTGACAGCACCCCTCTCTCGCTGAGGTTTTGAGATCTTGGTATGGAGGTGCGCTTTCTCGCACCATATTTTTCCATCCAGAAGTAGGCACTGATAACATGAGGCTATAGTTTTTAGGCTTAGGTAGATGTCACAAATAGTAGGTTTTGATCTTCTATTGAGAGGAGAGAGATTTAAAGATGCTCTGGTCACCTAGAAAAGACTGCATACATTGAGAGTCCACATTGTCAAACTACATGTATTCAATGTAGAATACATTGAAAAAGAATAGATGGTGGACTCGGAATTGAAGCTCTTTGAGCAGTTAAGGTAGTGCTTTGAGCTTGTTTATTCTTCACCCTCCTTACTTTCCTGGTGACCTATAGCCTTGGCTATGTTTTTGTGACTTACTGAGAAGGATGCATAAGAAATTGCCCGACACAGCATTCTTGCACCAGGCCTCTGTCACCTCCAAATGTTTCACTCTTAAGTGCTACAATTAAGGGAGAAGAAGAAGGGTACACAGGTTGGTACTCACAGCATATTCCTCCTCTCAAAAATTTTATTCCTGGGCTTGTCACTTGGGAGGGAGGGTTCTCAATTGAAAAGGAAGAACACTAGAGCTCTAAGTTATTTAGTCACAATTTTACTACAGTTTAGTTGCTTTAAAAAAAATTTTCTCTCTGTTCATAGTCCTCTTTCTTGGCAGCAAGATGCTTAGCAGGAAAAACACACTTTAAACTTGCTCCTATGCCACCTACCCCCCAAGAGGATTCTTTTACTTAAAGGACATGCCATTAGCCACAGTCCTGTTCAGAAATTCTAGTGGGCCTGTCCCATAGGGACAAGCTTGGTGCCTTCCTTCCCTGGAACAGAGAGCAGAAACTTCCCCTAAGTACCTCAGTTCTTACAGGACTTGGGGAATCCTGGAATGTCCTGGGATAGATGTGAGGGCTGCCAACCTAAATGAGAAGGCTTGGCAAGCGTTTCCGGAAGTCCTGGCAGTTCCAATGCTCTGGCCCACTCAACCGTATCTTTCTTTGGAGACTCTTCCAAGAATCCGTACAGACCACATGGGAGCCAGCAAGCCCTCAGGGGACTGGCAGGCTCCCATGGGCACACTCCCAGCTGACAGGAACCAGCTGATGAGCAGGTTGTGCGTGTGCTCATGAGATGAGCCATAAGGTAAGAGCAAAGGAGAGGAGTGTCACTTGTCACTCTGAGTCAAGATGACAGATCAGGGGGATCCAGGATAATGTGGCAAGAAATTGCACCAAGAGCTTGCAATCTGTGACCAGTCACAATATCCTCGGGTGACCTCCTGAGCTGTTCCAGGCTATTTTTTATATGATCTGAATCGAAAAGTGAGCTCCAGAAGCTCTGTGCTCTTTGTCCCATCTCTGAGATAATAGTGTGGGACACTTGGGAGCCTGCTGATAGAAAAATCCAGAACCATTTTCCCTGTGAAATTAGTGGCTAATTTTGAAGCGTAAACTTGCAAAGGAATCTGTATCATTTTTGTTACTCTCTTAAATGCCTAGCTTTTCTCTTAAAAACATGCATACCAGGAAAGAAATGTAAGCATATACTTAAGCTTTATGCTTCTTTGCTTAAAACCAGGTCATTTTATGTGCAAAGTGGATTTGAAGCCTTTCTCACAACTCCTGGCCAGCTGAGGCTTTCTGGCTCACCACAGAAGTTTATTCATGGCTTCTCATCTTACTGGCTTCACGACTCCAACAGAGATACTTCAGTGTCTGCTAGAATGTCCCTGACCAGGACAGTCATGGGAAAGAGAGGAGGTCACCATGAGGACCACCACTGTTCAGAGAAATCTTGTGGCATTTCTTGAAATTTCTATACAACTTGCCTTGTAAAAAAGAAAAAAAAAACCTATATGTAAATTAAACCACTAAAGTCTATGTGTTTTGTTCCCACCTGCTAAATCATGTATTGAAATCCTCACCTCTAATATGACAATGCTAACAGATGGGAACTTGGAAAGGTGATTAGATAAAGAGGCCATATCCATATGAACAGCATTGATATCCTTATAAAATAGACCCTAAGGAAATCCTTTGCCCATTTCCACCATTGGAGGTCACAGCCATTAACAGGGGTCAGCCCTGAATTCAACAGAGAGTCCTCATACAACACCAAACCTGCTGGTATCTTAATCCTGGTCTTTCCAATTTCCAAAGCTATGAGAGAGAAAATTCTGTTGTTTCTAAACCACCCAGTCTAGGATGTTCTATTATAGCAGCTTGAATATCTGAGGGCACAGTCAAAGCCTCCTCCTCACCCATCTCCACACACATTGCCTTCATTCACAGGCCAGGTACCTGGATCTGATCATGAAACTCACTCAGTTGAGATCCAGCATTTGACCTGTTGGTTTATGCTATGAGACTCAACTCAGCTGTACAAAGGAAATATTTTAGCTTCATATTATACTGATTTGAGAAGGAAGAAAAGATGAAAAGGGGCTGGAAAGCAAGTTGAAGTTTAGATAAATACTTGCAGTTTATTTAAAAGGCACCCATCCAACACATACTCAAACTTCATAAATCTGAAGCACTCTGAATGCAGCTCACTTTCCATCTGGATTTCTTTTATGTACAGAGTGACCGCACTCCACCTCTCACCCTGGAAAAGAACCTGAAGATGAGCAGCAGGGCCATATTGGGTAGGAAGCCATTGCATTTGGAAACTGTAGACAGGG